>JAKSZT010014202.1:0-10390 GCA_026826555.1 Tolypeutes matacus | reverse complement strand
TTTTTCTAGTGCTTTCTTATTTTGTATTTTATTTAGTTCTGCTCTAATCTTTGTTATTTCTTTCTTTCTACTTTCTTTGGGGTTAGTTTGTTGTTGTTTTTCCAATTCCTCCAAGTGTGCGGTTAGGCAATCAATTTTATTTCTTTCTTTGTTTTTGATATATACATTTTATGGCTCTGAATTTCCATCTCAGTACAGCTTTGGCTATATCCCATAGGTGTTTTGTTTTTTTAGCATTTTATTGCAGTAACATATATACAACCCCAAATTTCTGCTTTTAACCATTTTCAGGTGTACAGTTCAGCGCTATTAATTACATTCACAATATTGTGCTACTATCACCACATTCATTATCCAAATTTTTTCAGCACCTCGAACAGAAACTTTGCATCGCTTAAGCAAGAACTCTCCATTCCCCTCCCACACCATGGCCCCTGGTAATCTGTAATCTACTATCTCTATGAGTTTGCTTATTCTATCTATTTCATATAAGCTAGACCATACAGTATTTGTGCTTTTATGTCTGGCTTGTCTCATTCAAATAACAAGTGTTGAGATGATGTGGCGAGATTGGAATTCTTATACATTGTTGGTGACATTGTAAAATGGTGCAGCCACCGAGGAAATCAGTTTGGCTGCTCCTCAGATAGTTAAACATAGAACTACCATATGACCCAGCAATTTCACTTCTCAATATATATCCAAAAGAATCGAAAGCAGGTCAAAACAACAAAAACAGTTAAGTTTTGAAATGTTGTGTTGTCATTTTCATTCATTTCAAAGCAGTTACTGAGTTCTTTTGAGATTTCCTCCTTGACCCAATTTTGTCTAAGAATGTGTTGTTTAACTTCCATATGTTTGTGCCTAATCTGTTTCTCTGGCCCTTAGTAATTTTCAATTTCATTCCATTGAATGAACGAAATTACCTTGTATAATCTCAGTCTTTCTGAATTCATTGAGAGTTGTTCTGTGGCTTAAAATGTGGTCTATCTTGAAGTATGATACATGTGTTCTCAAGAAGAATATATATCACATTGTATTTGGGTGTCACGTTCTGTATATGTCTGTTAGGTCCAGCCCCTCTAAAGTATTAATCAGAGTCTTTGTTTCTTTATTGATTCTCTGACTAGATTTTCTGTTTAATGGTGATAATGGTGTATTAAAGTCCCCCACTTTAATTGTAGAGGCATTTATGTCTCCACTTAGTCTTTCAAGTGTTTGCCTCATGTATTTTGAGAACCCCCTGATTAGGTGCGTAAATGTTTATGATCTTCTTGCTTCTTGAATGATTACCCCTTTTACTAATTTATAGTGTCCATCTTTGTCTCTTACAATAGTTTTCACTTAAAATTTATTTTGTCTGATATTAGGAGAGCTACTCCCGCCCTTTTTTGGTTATTATTTGCTTGTAAAATTGTTTTCCAGCCATTCACTTTCAGCCTCCTTCCATCCCTGGGTCTAAGGTGGGTTTCTTGTAGACAACATAAGGATGGGTCATATTTCCGTATCCATTCTGCCAATCTGTGTCTCTTGACTGGTGCATTTAATCTATTAACATTCAGTGTTATTACTCTCAAGAATTTCTTACATCAGCCATATTTTCTTTGGGTTTATGCATGTCATATGTTGATTTTATTTCTCTTTTTGTCTTTTTAGTTGTTCTTACACTCTCCTCCACCTCTTTCTCTCCTGTTTTTTCCTTTCAAAATTTAGAACTTCCTTTAGCATTTCTTGAAGGGCAGGTTTCTTATTGGCATACTCTCTTAATCTGTTTATCTGTGAATATTTTGAACTCTCCATCATTTTTGACTGCCAGATTTGCTGGATAGAGAATTCGTTGCTGGAAGTTTTTTCTTTGAGTACCTTGACTATGTCATAAAACTGCCTTCTTGCCTCTGTGGTTTCAGATGAGAAATCAGCACTTAATCTTACTGAGCATCCCTTGTATATGATAGTTCTATTTTCTCTTGCTGCCTTGAGTATTTTCTCTTTGTCTTGGCATTGGACATTTTGAAAAGTATATGGCTTGGAGTAGGTCTTTCAGATTTATACTGTTTGGGGTGTGCTGTGCTTCCTAGACATGTACATCCATCTTCCTCAAAAGGGTTGGGAAGTTTTCAGCCATTATTTCCTTCATCACTCCTTCTGTTCCCTTTCCCTTCTCTTCTCCCTCTGGGATATCTATAGTGCATATATTTGTGCATTTTGTGTTGTCACTACTTTATAAACTGAGTTTATGTAATATTCTAAATCCTTTGATGTCATTTCAACAATATTCACAATAACTTCACCAAGAGTACTTTCCATCTCAAGAAACCACATTGTTTGCAATGTGACTCCTCATCACAGCAGTAGATGAGGAGTTGCAATGAACAACTCCTGATCTATTCCATTGAAGTATTATCAGGAGTTTGCAGCCAAACATTCATGTCTTTGTGCTACATTTCTAATTTGATTTCACTTCCTATTTTCACTACATCTGCAGTTATTTCCTCCACTGAAATCTTGAACCCCTCAAGATAACCCATGAGGATAGGAATCAACTTATTCCAAACTACTGCGAATATTGATATATGACCTCCTCCAATGACACAAATGTGATTACTTTCCTAGAATTGTGAATCTTTTTCAGAAGGTTTTCAATTTTCATTGCCCTGATCCATCAGAGGAATCACTGTCTGTGGCAGCTAAAGCCATCCAAAATGTATTTGTTAAATGGTAACCCTATAAAATAAAAGTATTCCTAATCCAAGGGATGCAGAATGGACACTGTATTTGCAGGCTTGATGACAACATTAATCTCATTTTACATACCCATGAGAGCTACTGGATGATCAATTCCATTGCCAATAAGCACTGACATTTAAAAAGATTCTTCTTTCTGAAGAATATTTCTCAATAATGGCTTGAAATATTCAGTAATTCATACTGTAAACACATGTGCTATCACCCAGGCTTTGTTATTCCAATTGCAGAGCACAGGCAGAGTAGACTTAACTTAATTCTTAAGGGCCCTAGGATATACAGAATGGTAAATGAACATTGGTTAATTTTAAAGTCACCAGGTACATTAGCCCCTAATAAGAGTATCAAACTGTCCTTTGAAGCTTTGAAGCAAAGCAATGACTATTCTCTATCCATCAAAATCCTCCATGATATCTTCTTCCAATATAAGGCTGCTTCATCTTCTACTTTTTATGTTATGGACATGTCTTCTTTCCTTAAATCTCATGAACCAATATCTGCTAGCTTCAAACAGTCTTTCCGCAGCTTTCTCACCTGTCTCAGCCTTCTAGAATTGAAGAAAGTTATGGCCTTTCCATGGACTAACCTTCAGAATCAGGGAATGTTATGGCTGCTTTGATTGTCTATCCAGAACATTAACATTTTCTTTATATCAGCAATAAGACTGTTTTATTTTCTTATCATTCATGTGTTCACTGGAATAGCACTGTTAATGTCTATCAAGAAGTTTTCCTTTGCATTAAGAACTCTTTGGTATAAGATTTTGGCCCATTTCAGCTTTCCATATGCCTTCCTTAGTAAGCTTAATCATTTCTAGATTTTTAAATTTAAAGTGAGAGACATACAGCTCTTTTTGCACTTGAACACTTAGTGGCTATTATAGGAATAGTGAGGCTTCAGGACAGGGAGAGAAATAGGAATTGAATTGATGGTTGGTGGAGCAGTTAGAACACATACAACATTTATCAATTTAGTTCACCATTTAACATGTAGACTCTGAGTTTTGAGGAGCATACAGAAAAAGACCTATCCATCAGAGAGAAAGCTTTGTGTTAAATATTCAATATTTATTATAATTAGTTTTCATTTGTATTTAAAGGTCCCATACAATTTAATGGTTGAAAATATGAAACTATTTATTAGGCCCAGATCCAAAATCTCTTGAACTGAAATCATCTATTTCCTAGTAGTCTTTTCTAGAATTCATTTTCCAACCTGTAACCCAATGCTTGGTGTTGAACAAAATGGCAAATCAATGTATGATGAACTTGATTAATTGACTTGCTAAGCATATGTGTAAGCATAGGAAATTTAAGAACAATTTTAGGTCATAAACATATAATTTACAATATTCTATCATTTAATATATTTTTTTAGAAATTTAAAGTATACCATAATAATTTTTTACAAGAATACCATAACTTAGCTTGAAAACGTTCATATTACTCAAGCATATTATTTAAGCTCCTACATGGTCAGAAATCATCAGGCTGACAGTAACTAAAAGTCAGATTTAAAAGTGAGGCAGGAGGTCTTTCCAGGGGTTACACTTATGCAAGTCTTAGCAGGATCTCATTGACTACCACAGTAAACAGTGCCTCAAATAGCAGGCTCTTGAGGGCTCTAGAGGTACTCAGAAATTATAAGCAGGATAGACAGCTCAGGAATTCAGCTCCCTGTTAATGGGCCTTACTTTGGAATTTATGCTCCCCATTGTAACAGAGTTAGACTCATTTATAGGTTCCTTACACATTGCTCTTCTGCCCCATTTATTTGAACCCATAATTAGCACTATACTTGATAAATATATGTTCCAGAGACTTAAATCTTTGATCCTTCCATGTGCCAGTTGAGCCCTGAATTTCAGCAGAGTTGCAATCTACTTTCAAGTTAATTGGACTCACCCAGAACAACTAACAAGGAGATGGTGATGGACAACACCTATCCCAAGGTACAAAGAATGTCTGCAACTGCCAGCAAGATAGTTCCATCCATCTGCTCCATGGGTTCTCAGCCCTCTCTTAGTGAGAAGCAGAGTGGCATCACCATCCCTAAATCCTAAAGATTGGGCAATGAATAATGGACTAAAGTAGACTTATTATTATTCTACTATAGATTTATTATTCTAGCAATGGAAGAACTCTTATCATTTTTAAAAATGCGGTGGCCACCAGATGGTTCTGAGGGATGGGGGAAGGGAGAATAAGTGTAATATTGGGGCATTTTCAGGGTATTGAAATTACCTTGCATGACATTGCAATGATGGATACAAGACATTATATATTTTGTCATAACCTACAAAATTGTGTGAGACAGTGTGTAAAGTATAATGGAAAAGATAGTCCATGGTTAGTAGCAGTGCTGCAATGTTTTCATCAACTGTAACAAAAGTATTACAATAGTGAAGGATATTGTTAAAGTGGGAAATGTGGGAGGGGGAGGGAATGGAGTATATGGGAATCTCCTATATTTTTTTATGTAACATTTATGTACTCTAAAGCTTATTTAAAAATTGAAAAAAAAGAAAGAAAAAGAAGTTTTGGGGCAAGTGGAGGTGGCTAAAGCAAAAAAAAAAAAAAAAAAAAAAATGGAGGCCAAATTAAGCTGTAAGTGAACCAGTTCTTTATGAATTTTTGTCTTGGTCAAACTTCCAATTTTATCCTTTTTCTTATTTCCTCAAGCCTATAACTGTCCCTATTTTTCCATTGATAGGAAACATTTAGACAGTTCTAGACTATTTTAGTATTCTTGAAGAACTGAGAGAACCTTAGATTAATTATCACAATAATCCTAGATATTTAAAATCAATCATAATTATAAATAGTTCATTGTATCCTCTCTAATTATCAACTTTTCTATAACATTTTGATTTTACTAAATGTCTCTTAGACTATCTCTTTCATCTAATAGTATGAAAAATAATATTTTACTCAGTGTCCTGATGTTTTTGTTAAATGGGCCATGTAGAGGAAGATTCCCTCTATTTCTATCATTTGATGCATTTTTATCAAGAATGGATACTGAATTTTGTCAGATACCTTTTCTGCATTGCTAGAGATGTTCATGTGATTTTTCTCCCTCAATATGTTAATGTGGTGTATTATAATAATTGCTCCTCTTATAGTGAAATATCTTTGCACATGTGGGATAAAACCCACTTGATCTTGTTGTATAATTCATTTTATATGTTGTTGGATTCAATTTGCAAATATTTTTGTGGATTTTTTTCATCTAATTTAATTGCAGATTGGTTGATAATATTCTTTTCTGTGCCATCTTTATGTGGCTTTTTTTACTAGGGTGATGTTGACTTCACAGAATGAGTTAGGTAATGTTCACTCCTTTCAAATTTTTTTGAAGAGTTTGAGTAGAATGTTACTACTATTTTTTGAAATGATATGTAGAATTCATCTGTGCAGCCAGATGGGCCTTTATTTATTTGGAAGTTTTTGATGACTGATTCAATCTTATTACTTATAATTGGTCTGTGGATGTCTTCTATTATATTTTTCATCTAGGTAGTTGTGTGTTTCTAGAAATATGTCTATTTTATCTAAGTTGTTCAACTTCTTGGCATACAATTTTTCAGAGTATCCTTTTATTATCATTTTTATTTCTGTGGGGTCACTAATGATGTCCCCTCTTGCATTTTTTATTTTATTTGCATGTTCTCTCTTTTTTTTCTTAGTCTGGCTTAGGGTTTGTCAATTTTATGAATCTTCTCAAAAAAAAAACAGTTTTTGGTTTTGTTAATTCTTTCTCTTTTTTCTCAATTTCATTTAATTCTGCTCTGCTCCTTGTTATTTATTTCCTTCTTCTTGCTTTGGAATTAGTTTGCTCTTCTTTTCCTAGTTCCTTCAGATGTGCAGTTAGGGTCTTTGATTTTAGCTCTTTCTTCTTTTTTAATGTAGGCATTGAGGGCTATAAATTTTCTTCTCTGTACCGACTTAATTACTTCCCATAAATTTTGATATGTTGTATTCTCATTTTCATTTGCCTCAAAATATTTACTAATTTCTCATGAAATTTACTCCTTGACCCACTGATTGTTATAGCCTATTTTTTAAAATCCATATATTTGTGAATTTTGTAGTTCTCTGCCCATTATTGATTTCTAGCTTCATTCCCTTTTGGTCAGAGAAAGTGCTTTGTATAATTTCAATCTTTATAAATTCATTGTGACTTATTCTATGAACTAACATATGATCGATCCTGAAGAATGATCCATAAGTGCTCTTGAAGGGTATATATCCTGCAGTTTGAAGATGCAATGTTACATATGTATCATTAGGTCTAGTTCCTTTAATGTTTTATTCTTGATCTCTGTTTCTTTATTGATCCTTTGTCTAGATGTTCTGTCTATTGCTGAAAGTGGTGTATTGAAATGCCTGAATATGAGTGTTGGGGTGTCTATTTCTTCCTTCAATTTTGCTAGTTATTGCCTCATGTATTTTGGGACATCCTGGTTAGTTGCATAAATATTTCTGATTGTTCTTTCTTCTAGTTTGATTGCCACTTTTATTAGAATATAGAGTCCTTCATTGTCTCTTACAACAATTTCACATTTAAAGTCTATTATGTCCAATATTAGTATAGCTACCCCAGGCCTTTTATTTTTTGGTTATGCTTTGTATAGAAAAATTGTTTTAAAACCTTCACTTGCACCTATTTGTTTCCTTTGATAGAATGTGAATCTCTTGTGCATAGCATATAGACCATATATTTATACATTTTGCCCATCTTTCTCTTAACTGTGGTCTTTAATCCCTTAACATTCAATGTCATTAGAGTAAATTAAGTACTTAATTCAGCCATTAGGCTTATGTATGTTATATCTTATTTTTGCTTATCTTTTGACCCTTTTTGTTACACTTTATAATAATCTTCCTTTCTAAACTCTAAACTAAACATCCTTCTCCTGTCTTTTCCTTTCAACCTGCAGATCTTCCTTTAGTATTTTTTGAAGGGCAGGTTTATTGTTGACCAACTGGCAATTTCTGTTTATTTGTGAATATGTTCATTTCTCCCTCACTTTTGAAAGACAATTTTGTTGAATACAGAATATTAGCTGTCATTTTTTTCCTCTTTCAGGACTGTTACAATGTCATACCACTGTCTTTTTGCCTCCAAGATTTTATATGAGAAATCAGCACTTAATCTTATAGAGCATACTTTATATGTGATTTCTCTCCTTTCTCTTACTGTTTTCAGGATTCTCTCTTTATCTTTGAAATTTGACAATCTGATTACTATGTTTCTTAAAAGAGCTCTATAAGTATTTTTTCTGTTTTGAGTAAGGTGATCTTTGTGGATGTGTACATCCATGTCCCTCATAAAATTGGAAAAATTTCAGCCACTATTTCTTCAAACACTTCCTCTATACCCTTGACCTTCTAGTCTTATTCTGGGAAACCCATAATGTGTACGTTTGCACTTTTCATGTTTTCATTCAATCCCCTGAGTACCTTTTCATTTTTTCCATGTTTTTCTGCATCTATTCTATCTGTGAATTTGCTTATATTCTATCTTATAATTCACTGATTGTTTCTTCTTCTTGTTTGAATCTGCTGTTGTTTGATTCAATTGTATTTTTTATTTCTTTTATTGTATCTTTCATTAACATAAGATTTCTTTTTTTAATATGTTTACAATTTCTTCTGTATGCTCACCAAGTTCTTCTTAATATCCTTGATTTTTTCCTTCATCTCCTTTTTTTTTTTTTTTTTTTTGAAGATTTCTGTGGAAATCTTGGATTAGTTGTTTGTAATTCTACATCACCTTTGCCTTTTTAGGTTGTTACTTTGACTGTGCCATAGCTTCTATTTCTTAGCATGGTTTGTATTTTTTTCTGATATCAAGCATCTTTTCATCTTGATGAGTTTATTTTGTTGGATAGCTTTTCCTTGCTTAGTGTTTTATTTTTATTTATGTTAAGGTTCTTCTTTGACACTTAATTCCATTTATTCCAAATATTTAAATTTGCCTGTCTTAAACTGAATAAAATAAAGGGAAAAAAAAGATAAAAGAGGAAAAAAGGAAATGCAAAGAGGATAAAGGGAGAAAAGGAAGAGAAAAAAGAAAGTAAAAACATGGAAGGAAGGAAGGAAGCAAGGGAGGGAAGGAGGGAGGGAGGAAGGAGGGAAGGAAGAAAAGTCCAGGTAACACTTTTAGGCAACTAGTGTCCAGCTAGGATCATCCTTCTCATTTCCACATGCCCACCTATTGCTCCACGGCCCTGGTGCTCCCTGAGTACCTGGAAAAAGAGAGAGAGAGAAAAAATCTGGACTTGCCCCTCAAGCCACTGGTGTCTGCTTAGGTTCCTGCATGTCAACCATCTGCACCTGCCCATTGCTCTGTGGTGCCCTAACTCCATGGGTACCTTAAAGAGGAAAGAAACAAATAAAATAAAATACTAAGCAAAATCCATGGACTTTCTTTTCAGGTCACAGGCATACAGGTAGTCTTCTTCATGCTATGTGCCCACTCTTGCCAACTTGTGGTCTTACCACTCCGCAGGGGCCTAACTAGGCAAATCCCTGACTAGCTATCCACTCTGTTTGCCCCAAAGCCATTAGAGCTTCCCAATGCTTAATAAGCCTACCAGTCGTTGCTCTACTTCTGAAGGATGAATACAGCTGCTGCCCTCTACTCCCTCATCTTTGATCCAACTCAACTGTTTTTCAGATGTCACTTTGTAATATCTACATACTGACTTTTCTTTTTAGAATTTTAAAACCTAATTATAATATTTTTAGGGAAATTTAAAGCATCTAGGGCAGCCCCCACAAATTTATGAGAATAAATTTGAAAAATTACACTATTTTTTTTTGGGGGGGTTGAATTGTTTTTTTTTTTTTTTTAATTTTTTTATTGTGGGTTAAAATCAAATTTTTCACAATACAACCAATATTTGTAAAATGATATATAAATATATATGCATATATGTGCATTTGCTTTCATGATTGTTATTTTTTTTTCATATATATTTTAAAAGATGCTTAGATTACATAATTGATTTCAAGGCATTGCATAAACCAACAGTAATCAAATAATTGTGGTAATTTCAAAAAGATGGACAATTAAATTTGTCAAACCCTCTAGAGAGTTCACAATTAGATCTGCACACACATGATCTACTAAATCTAAGAAAAGAAATGTAAGTAATACTTTAAGGAAATAATAGTGTTTTCAACAAATTTTGATGGAACAATTGGACATACATATACACAGCAAATTAACAATGACCTGTACCACACACACTATACCTTCGTTAATTCAAAATGGACCATAGATTTCTATATAAAATATAAAATATGCAGTATTTACAATAAAACATAGAAAAAAATCATTAGGTCCTTGGATTAGAAAAGGAAATATTATAGTCAATACAAAACTATAATCAAAAGAAAGAAAAGGCATGATAAATGAATTTTTAAAAGGTGAAAAATGTTCTTACAAGAGTGAGATTGTAAATAGAAGGAAAAAATATGTTATGGTCTATGAAAAGACACTTCTCCAAGGAAGAAATACAAATGGCTAAAAGCACATGAAAAAATGCTCAACATCACTTACTATCAGGGAAATGCAAATCAAAACTACAATGAGATACCATCTTACACCCATCAGAATGGCAGCTATTAAAAAA
>JAKSZT010014114.1:27408-62560 GCA_026826555.1 Tolypeutes matacus | reverse complement strand
GGGAACAAGACAAGGATGCCCACTATCACCACTCCTATTTAACATTGTCTTAGAAGTACTTGCACGAGCACTGAGACAAGAAAAGGACATAAAAGGCATCCAAATTGGAAAAGAAGAAGTAAAAGTTTCATTATTTGCAGATGACATAATCCTATACATAGAAAGCCCTGAGAAATCTACAACAAGGCTTCTAGAACTTATAAAGGAGTTCAGTAATGTTGCAGGCTATAAGATCAACGCTCAAAAATCAGTAGGATTTCTGTACACCAATAACGAGGAAACTGAGGAGGAAATCAGGAAAAAAATACCATTTACAATAGTAAATAAAAGAATCAAATACTTAGGAATAAATTTAACTAAAGATGTAAAGGACTTATATACAGAAAACTACACAACCCTATTAAAGGAAATCAAAGAAGACTTAAATAATTGGAAAAATATTCCCTGTTCATGGATAGGAAGACTAAACATCATCAAGATGTCTATCCTACCCAAACTAATCTACAGATTTAATACAATCCCAATAAAAGTCAACACTGTATTTTTTAAGGAGCTGGAAAAACTAACCACAAAATATATTTGGAGATGCAAGAGGCCCCGAATTGCCAAAGATATATTGAAAAATGAAAATGAAGTTGGAGGTATCACATTACCTGACTTTAAAACATACTACAAAGCTACAGTGATCAAAACTGCGTGGTATTGGCACAAGGATAGACCTACTGACCAATGGAACTGAATTGAGAGTTCTGATATAGATCCTCGCATATACAGTCATCTGATATTTGACAAGGCCATGAAGCCCACTCAGTTGGGAGAGAATGGCCTCTTTAACAAGTGGTGCTTGGAGAACTGGATATCCATATCCAATAGATTGAGAGAAGAATACCATCTCACACTTTATACAAAAATCAACTCAAGATGCATCAAAGATCTAAATATAAGAGCCAAAACCATAAAAACCTTGGAAGATAATGTAGGGAAGCATCTACAGGACCTTGTAATAGGAAATGGTTTCATGAACTTCACAGCCAAATCACGAGCAGCAAGAGAAAAAATTGATAAATGGGATCTCCTCAAAATTAAAAACTTCTGCACCTCAAAGGATGTTATTAAGAAAATAAAAAGGCAGCCTACCCAATGGGAAAAAATATTCAGCAACCATATATCTGATAGGAGTCTAATATCCTGCATATATAAAGAAATCCTACACCTTGAAAATAAAAGGACAAACAACCCATTTAAAAAATGGGCAAGTGACCTGAAAAGACACTTCTCCAAGGAAGAAATACAAATGGCTAAAAAGCACATGAAAAAATGCTCAACATCACTTGCTATCAGGGTAATGCAAATCAAAACTACAATGAGATACCATCTTACACCCACCAGAATGGCAGCTATTAAAAAAACAGGAGACACTAAATGTTGGAGAGGTTGTGGAGGAATAGGAACCCTCATCCACTGCTGGTGGGTCTGCGGTATGGTCCAGCCCCTGTGGAGGACAGTTTGGCGGTTCCTCACAAAACTAGCAATAGATCTTCCGTATGATCCAGCAATTCCACTACTGGGTATATACCCAGAAGAACTGAAAACAGAAACACAAACAGATATATGCAAACCAATGTTCATAGCGGCATTATTCACCATTGCCAAAAGTTGGAATCAGCCCCGGTGCCCATCAACAGACGAATAGATAAGCAAAATGTGGTACATACATACAATGGAATATTACTCAGCTGTAAGAAGGAACAAAGTGCTAACACATGGAATAACGTGGATGAATCTTGAAGACCTTATGTTGAGTGAAGCAAGCCAGGCACTGAAGGATGAACAGTATATAACCTCAATGATGTGAACTGAGGAAAGTGAGCAGTCTCTGAGAACCATTGTCTGAAAGATAGGTTAACAAAGGAGAGTAAGAGAAGAGCAGGCTTTGAGCCATCACCCATATGGACATAATCTATGGTAAAGGATAGAGTGTGGTTGCATGTTGGGGGATGGGGCAGATGAGTGGTGGTGTTCCTGGGTTTGGAGGTGCAGCACTGGGGCGTTGGTGGATTAGGAAGGGCAGGTTCAAATTCCCAGGGCATGTAACTGTGAATCTTGACATTCCATGGGTAGGGAGAGGGTGGTATCATGGGCCCTGAGGGGCTGGGGGGAAGGGAACAGTCAAGATCTAATGGGGTGTTTGGTGGTTATGGGGAAGGTTTTTCATTACCTTACAGTAATGGACACAGGACATGGTAAATATCATCAAAATTATTAAACTGTATCATCTAAATTGTAAACTATACTGTAAATCATTGACAATGTTTCGTTGCTGTATTTTGCTATCTGTATAACAGTTATAACAATGCTAACATTAAAAAAAAAGGGGGGGTCAATATGGGGTGGGGAAGTTGGGGTGGTTTGGTATCTGGGAATCTCCGGCACTCCGTATGTGACTTTGCTGTGACCTAAAACTTCTTTGAAAATCAAATGAAAAATTGGGAGACAATGGGGATTGAGAGGGGGAAGGTGTCA
Organism: Tolypeutes matacus; assembly: GCA_026826555.1. Classification (NCBI taxonomy): domain Eukaryota; kingdom Metazoa; phylum Chordata; class Mammalia; order Cingulata; family Chlamyphoridae; genus Tolypeutes; species Tolypeutes matacus. Next base: position 60,037 of record JAKSZT010014114.1, on the reverse strand, counting down.
CGGCACACCAGACATCCGATAACACAGTGATAAAAGGAAGGAAAGAAAAAAATGAGAGACCTTGTCTCTCTCCTTTTTTCTTTCCTTCCTTCCATGTAATATTTTGGGTAATCTAAGCACCTCTTAAATTATATGTATATATATATAAAAATAACATTTTTGTAAGCAAATACACATATATGCATATATATTTATATATCATTTTGCAAATGTTTGTAGGTATCGTGAGAATCATTTTCTGAATGTCCCAATCCGCTAATTATATTTTATATCGTTTTGTTTTTTGTTTGATTATTTGTTTTTTTTTCCTTTTCTTTTCTTTTATTTATTTATTTTTTTCCTTGAATTTCCTTATGTTTGTCTCTTGCATGTAATTTATCATACTTGTTTCTTTTTCCTAGTAAGTGTATTTGATTATTTTATGGAATACATGTTCATGGAGGATTTGGATCACAGAAGGGTTATAATGGGTACTGCAGGGGATTATTGGTGGGGGGTGTCTGGGAGGGGGTTTTCATGGGAATTAGTTCTTCTGAATATACATGAAAGATATACAAAATCGATCAAAAGATCAAAAGATGGGGCATGGTCACGATGGGTGGACAATCACACAATAAATGAGGGAATCTGAATTCCTAACCTGGAGAGCTCTGCCACAGTCTCCAAGGGAGCAGCAATAGTCCTCTGAGTGCAGGGACAGTGTCTGTCAAAAGAGGATGACCCACTGATGTGTCCTTTTTATTGATGACTACCCTTTTGAGTCTTTGCTCTTGTAACTGAGACTTAGCCTGCAGTTGTGGGGTGCCTAAAGGTTGCCACCTGGGAGCCTCCTTGTTGCTCAAATGTGGCCTCTCTCTAAGCCAAACTCAGCATATGATCGCCTTACCTTCCCCCCAACGTGGGACATGACTCCCGGGGATGAGCCTCCCTGGCAACAAGGGATTAATACCAAGTGCCAACTGGCAACACAACTGGAAAAAGACCTTGAATTAAAGGGGGAAAAGGTAAAGACAAATGAGTTCAAGTGGCTAAGAGACTTCAAAGAAAGTCGGGAGGTCATCCCAGAGGTAACTCTTATGCACACCTCAGTAGGAGCTCATAGAACATCTAAGTGCCTGTCTCCCCACATAGAGGGGCTCCTGAGAGCTCTGGAGACACCTAGGTCCTATATAAGTGGGGTTAGACCCAGAGACTGATGCCTTATCAGTGGGCTCTATTTTGGAATCTGTGCTCCTGAGAGTGACAGAATTGTACTCAAATAAGTCCTCCCTGCACATGGTTCATCAGTCCCTTCTATTCAAACCTATATGTGATGCTGAAGTTTTTAGGTATACTTCCAGAGACTGGAGCCTCTGGCCTACCTATGTGCCAGGTGTGCGTGGAATCTCGGTGGAGCTGCAACTCCTACCCTACAGCTCAATGGACTCATCCAAGTCACCTGGCGAGGAGACAACGATGGGCAATGGCCATCCCAGGGAATGGAGAGGGCCTGCATCTGCAGGCAGGATCATCCCACCCACCATATCCATGGAATATAAGCCCTCTCTCACTTGGAGGTGAAGTGGACATCACCATCCCAGTCCCCTCAGGATTGGGGGAAGAACTATGGACTAGAACGGACTTGATGGTATTCTGTTGTTCACATATGGTTACTCTAGAAATGGAAGAAATTATAACAATGAGGTGGAGCCAGTGGCCACTTGACACTTTTGGGGCAGGGAAGGGATGAGCAGTTGAAATACAGGGGCTTCTTTGGGAGTTGGAGGTTGTCCTGAGTACCTTTGTGGCAATGGATGTAGGCCATTTTAAAACGGCACATACCACTAAGAACTGTGTGGGAGAGAGTGTTGTCTACGGGGTGAACTGTGGTCTATGGTTGGTGGCAAGTCCCCAGGATGTGTAAGTCCTTTGAGGGTGGTGGGCCACACTTGTGGGAGATGTTTGTGTGGGGTGTGGTGGGAGGTGTGGGAGGTGGGCAACATGTGAATCCCAGTGGGTTCCATGTAATATTTTGGATACCTAAGCACCTCTTAAAATATATTTATATATATACATAAATAACATTTTTGTAAGCAAATGCACATATATGCATTTACATTTATATATCATTTTGCAAATGTTGGTGTGTATTGTGAAAATTTTGATTTTTACCCACAATAAAAAAAAAAAAAAAAAAAAAAGATTCCACAAGACAAATTACACACCATGACCAAGTGGGTTTCATTCCTGGTATGCTAAAATGGTTCAACATAAGAAAATCGATGTAATACACCACATAAACAGAGCAAAAGAAAAAAATCACATGATCACCTCTATAGATAAAGAAAAAGCATTTAACAAAATATAGCACCCATTCCTTATAAAAACAGTTCAAAAGAGGAATCGATGGAAACTTCCTCAACATGATAAATGGTATAAATGAAAAACCCACAGCTAACATAATATTCAATGGTGAAATCCTAAAAGCTCTCCCTCTGAGATTGGTAGCAAGACAAGGATGCCCACTTTCACCACTCTTATTTAACATTGTGTTAGAAGAACTTGTTCAAGTACTTAGACAAGAGAAAGAAATAAAAGGCATCCAAACTGGAAAGGAAGAATTGAAAATTTCACTATTTGCAGGTGACATGATCCTATACATAGAAAGACCTGAGAAATCTACAACAAAGCTTCTAGAGCTCATAAATGAGTTCAGTAAAGTGACAGGTTATAAGATCAATGTACAAAAATCAGTGGCATTTCTGTACATCAATAACGAGCAATCTGAGGAAGAAATCAAGACAAAAAAAATCCCATTTACAATAGCAACTAAAAGAATTAGATACCTAGGAATAAATTTAACTAAAGTAGTAAATGATTTGTATGCAGAAAGCTACACAACACTATCAAAGGAAATCAAAGAAGACCTAACTAAATGGAAGAATATTCCCTCTTCATGGATAGGAAGACTAAACATCATTAAAATGTCTATCCTAGCCAAACTGACTTACAGATTTAATGCAATCCCAATACAAATTACAACAGCATTTTTTACTGGATTGAAAAAGCTAATTATGAAATTTATTTGGAAGGGCAAGAGACCCCGAATAGCCAAAGACATATTGAAAAAGAAAAATGAAGTTAGAGGAATCACACTACCTGACTTTAAAAAATACACGTCTGGGAAAATGGGGTGCGGCCCAAAAAAGGGGCTGCCCCCTCGCTGGTCATGCACTGTGCCTTTGTGGGGAACCTGGAGGTAAACCACTAGTAGAGGACCTGCTTCTGGGTCAGGGTTTCCTAAGTAGCAGAGCGCCTTCCTCGCTGCGATCTATTGAAAGTCAGCCTTCCACACAAGGGTTTACCTAGGGGCTCCTGTGCTCCTCCCCGCGGAGCTCGGCCTCAGGCGCCCCATCACTCTGTAGGAGCGGTGTCCCGGGTCGCGCGCCTGCGCCTGGGGGGCCACCTCCTCCTCGCTCCCCTATTTGACTCGTGTTGGGGTTGGCAGCGAGTGGCGCCGGGAAAGGCGCCCGTCCGGTCTGGTGCCTTCTTGCGTGTGCCAGCCTTGTCCCTCCATGGCGGCCGCGCCTCGCCACCCAGCCTCCCTCCACCCCGCCGGGAGCTCCCCGGGTCTGGGACAGGGTGGGGGACTGTGGGCAAGGGTGAGGTGGGCGCCTTGGGGCGGCCGGCGACCCCTTTCCCATGGGGTGCCGCAGGCCGGGGGGCTGCCACCGTGCTGCGGCTCCTGCCCGCCATGGGCAGGCAGGAGCTGGGCATGGCTACATCCTTCTTCTCAAAAAAAAACCAAAAAAAAACTACTACAAAGCTACAGTGGTCAAAACTGCATGCTCTTGGCACAAGGATAGACATACTGACCCCAATGGAACTGAATTGAGAGATCTGATGTAGATCCTTGCATATACAGTCAACTGATATTTGACAAGGCCACCAAGACCCTTCAACTGGGAGAGAATGGCCTCTTCAACAAATGGTGCTTGGAGAACTGGATATCCATATCCAAAAGAATGAGAGACAAACATCATCTCACATCTTACACAAAAATTAGCTCTAAATGGATTAAAGATCTAAATATAACACCCAGGATCATAAAGATCTTGGAAGATAATGTAGGGAAGCATCTACAGGATCTTGTATTGAACTTTACACTTGAAGCATGAGCAACAAAAGAAAAAAAAAAAAGAGAAATGGGGCCTCCTCAAAATTAAAAACTTTCTTGACAAACACCTCAAAGGAGTTTGTCAAGAAAGTGAAATGACAGCCTACTCAATGGGAGAAAATATTTGGTAACCATATATCTGTTAGGGGTCAATTATCCAGCATATATAAAGAAATCCTACACCTCAAAAGTAAAAAGACAACTCAGGGGGATGGATGTGGCTCAAATGGTTGGGCGTCTGTCTCCCATATGGAGGGACCTGGGTTTGATCCCCGGGACCTCCCGGTAAAATTAAAAAAAAAAAAAAAAAAAGACAACCCATTTAAAAGATGAGCAAGTGATTTGAATAGACTACTTTTCCAAAGAAAAAATACAAATGGCTAAAAAGCACATGAAAAAGGGATAAAATATTTGGTAAACATGTATCTAATAGGGGCCTAATATCCAACATATATAAAGAAATCCTACACCTCGAAAATAAAAGACAAACAACCCATTTGAAAAATAGGCAGGTGATTTGAATAGACAGGTCTCCAGAGAAAAAATATAAATAGCTAAAAAGCACATGAAGAAATGCTCAACATCACTAGCTATTAGGGAAATGCAAATCAAAACTACAATGAGATATCATCTTACACCCATTGGACTGGCAGCTATTAAAAAAATAGAGGACTACAAGTGTTGGAGAGGGTGTGGAGAAATGGAAACCCTCATCCATTCCTGGTGGGAATGCAGAATGTTGCAGCCATTGTGGAGGACAGTTTGGTGGTTCCTCATGAAGCTAATTATAGAACTGCTATAGGATCCAGCAATTCCACTGCTGGGTATATACCAAGAAGAATTGAAAGCAAAGACATGAACAGATATATGCACACCAATGTTCAGAGCAGCATTATTCACTATTGCCAAAAGTTGTAAACAACCCAAATGACCATCAACAGATGAATGGATAAACATATTGTGGTATATACATACAACAGAATATTACTCAGCTGTAAGAAAGACTACAGTATTAATACACAGGATAACATGAATGAATCTTGAAGACCTTATTTTGAGTGGAGCAAGCCCGGCACTGAAAGTCAAATATTATATGATCTCACTGATATGAATTAAGCAAATTGAACACAATCACAGAGCTAGAGTCTGGAAGATAGGTTTACAGGAGAAAGAAAGGGAGAAGAGGGTTGTGAGCCAATGTCCATATGGGCAAAATCTATAAGGTGGAAGGGTATAGTTGTGCAGTGGATGAGCATGACAGTGGTGCAGTGAAACCTTTGGGTTGGGCATTACTGATCTTTGAGGGGTTAGGGTGGGGAGGGTGGGTTGGATTGTCCATGGAACTGGGGGAAGGGTTGGGGGAGGGAGCTGGTGAACTCTGGGGATTTGCCAGTATGTGGGTGAAACTACAACATTGGGAATGTTCATTTGGCAAATATGGCAAGGGAGGGTTACTGGTTTAAGGTGTTGGATGTGGTGGGTGTGCAGAACAGGGTGCACCTGGGGCAGGCTTCTAGGGACTGTGTGAGTGTTCATCTTGGCATCTTCTCATAATGTTGTATCAGTGGATGGAGACCCACATAATGAGCAGGAAGTTGTTGGACTCCCATCCTGCGGAGTCCTGCAATGTTCTCAGATAGAGGGGCAGGAGCCTCTCTAGAGCATAGGCAGTGCCTAATAGTGGAGGACAGATCAGTATGTCAAGCCCTCAATGTTGTTGCAAGTAATTATGAATTTTGTTCTTCAAGGAGTGAAGCCTGGTGGTTGCCATAGACCCTGAGGGGAGGGTGAGGGAGAAATGGAATAGATGGAACAGGGGGCATTTTGGGGGCAATAGAAGTGTTCTACATGATCTTGCAATGATTGATACAGGCCATGTTAAATTTCATCAAAATTTATAAAAGTGTATGGTCCAAAATGTAAACCATAATGTAAACCATTGATGATGGTTAGTAACTGTGTTTCAATATTTGTTCATCAATTATAAAAAATGTACCATCCACATATAAAATGTTATTAATAGGGGAAAGGGGGAAAGGGGAAGGATATTGGGTATATGGGAATCCCCTATATTCTGTATGTGACTTTTCTCTAACCTAAAACTTCTTTAAAGACAAAATGAAAAAAGTAAGACATCGGGGGAATAAATGGAAGAAAATGTCACAGTACATACAAGACAACAGATCTTACAGTGATGAAAGACAATGTCAACATTTTTTTATAAAAATATTTTTCATTATTTTTTTATTATTCTAAATTTTAAAAATATTTATTTTATTTTTTATTTTTAAAACTATCACTATTATTTCATTTTCTTATTAATTTTATTTGGTTATTATGTCAGCTTCATTTTTGAAGATTTTTGGACCACAGAAGGGTTACAACTATGACAGGGGATTATCATTGGTGTGGGATTTCAGTGATGGGGGATACATGGGAGGAGGTTCACCTGGGACATATATATGAGGCATATAAATGTGTTCAAGTGTTCATGGGGCATTGTCACAGTCGGTAGAGATTCACACAATAAATGAAAGTATATCAAATTCCCATCCTGAGCAGCTCTGCCACATTCTCTAATGGAACAGCAAGAATTCCCTGAGTACAGGGGCAATGACTAGTGAAGAAGGGTGGTCCATTGATGGGTCCTTGATATAAATGACTGTACCTATGAACTTTTGCTTTCGAAATTGAAACTTAGCCTAGTGTTATAGGGTGTCTAAGAGTTACCTCCTGAGAGCCTCCTTGTTGCTCAAATGGGCCTCCTCTCTAAGATGAACTCAGCATATAAATGCATTACCTTCCCCCCAGCATGGGACATGACTCCCAAGGATAAGCCTCTCTGGCACCGAGGGATTACTACCAAGCACCAAGTAGCAATGCAACTGGAGAAAGACCTAGACCAAAACGGGGGAAAGGTAAAGACAAATGATTTTATATGGCTAAGAGACTTCAAAGTGAGTCTGGAGGTCATTCCAGAGATTACCTTTATGCATGTCTCAACAGGATCTCATTGAATGCCAAAGTAAATACTAACTCAAATAGCAGGGCTCTGGAGGGCTCTGGAGGCATCCAGACACCACAGTCAGGGTAGATAGCTCAGGAGTTTGGTGCCTTGCAAGTGGGCCTTATTTTGGAATTGATGCTCCCCAATGTGATAGAGTTGGACTCAGTTGTGGTTTCCCTACACATGGCTCTTCTGACCCTTCTATTTGAACCTATAATAAGTACTATAGTTGATAGGTGTATATCCAAGAGACTTAAATCTTTGGGCTGTCCATGTGCCAGCTGGGCCCTGAATCTCAATGGAGTTGCAACACCTACTCTCTAGTTCATTGAACTCACCCAGGACAACTAACAAGGAGATGATGATGGACAACGACCATCCCAAGGAAACGAGAGTCTACAACTGCAAGTAATAGAGTCCCATCCACCTGTCCCATGGGATTGAAGCACCCTCTCAATTAGAGGTGAGTGGGCATCACTATCCCAGAATCATCAGGATAGGGGAATGAACCATGGACTAAAGTAGACTTATTGGTATTCTACTATACATTTATTGTGATTCTATCAATGTAAGAACTTATATCATTGATGTGGAAGCAGAGGCCACTGGAGGTTCTGAGGGCAGGGAGAGGGAAACAGATGTAATATTGGGGCATTTTTGGGGCTTGGGAATTTGTCCTGAATGACATTGCAATGGCATATACAGGCCATTATCTATCATGTCATAACCTACAAGATTGTGTGGAAGAGAGTGTAAACTACAATGTAAACTATAATCCATGCTTAATGGAACTGCTCCAAAAAGTGTTCATCAATTGTAATGAATGTACCACACTAATGAAGAATGTTATTAATATGGGAAATTGTGGGAGGTGTAGGGAGTAGGGCATATGGGAATCCCCTCTATTTTTTATGTAACTTTTATGTAATCTAAGTATCCTTTAAAAAGAATAAAAAATAGATTTTAAAGAAGCACATGTAAAGAAGCTCAACATCACTGGCTATTAGGGAAATGCAAATCAAAACTACAATGAGATATCATCTTATACCCATTAGACTGGCAGCTATTAAAAAAAAAAAACAGAGGACTACAAGTGTTGGAGAGGATGTGTAGGAATGGGAACACTTATCCACTGCAGATGGGAATGTGGAATGGCACAGCAATGAGGACAGTTTGGTGGTTCCTCGGGAAGCTAACTATAGAACTCCCATATGATCCAGCAATCCCACTGCTGGAAGAATTGAAAGGAGGAACACAAGCATATATATTCACACCAATGTTCATAGTGGCATTATTCCCTATTGCCAAAAGTTGTAAACAACTCAAATGTCCATCAACAGATTAATGGATAAACAAATTGTGAAATATATATAATATGGAATATTACTCAGCTGTAAGAAGGAATACAGTGTTAACACATGGGATAACATGGATGAATCTTGAAGACCTTATTTTGAGTGAAGCAAGTCAGGCACTAAAGGACAAATATTACACGACCTCACTGATACAATTTAAGCAAATTGAGCAGACTCACAGAGGTAGAGTCTCAAAGTGTCCAGCAATTGGTCTGGGCCATATTGGTTTGGGAGGGGGGATTGGGCTGCCCATGGAACTCGGGGGAAGGCTGGGGAAGGGAGCAGGTGAACTCTGGGGATTTGTGGGTATGTGGTTGAAGCTACAATGTTGGGAATGTTTAGGGTGTTTGATGTGAGGGACATGAAGAACATGGTGCACCTGTTTAGAACAATTTTCCAATATTCAACTCAAAGTAGACATAACTGGAACATTCTGAGAGTTTCCCATGGCTAGGCATATGAACAAAAATCATGGGACTTCTGGGAAGATCATGGACTAGAAAGACATGGGAGTCTCTTCTCTCCCAGAAAAACAGCTAGTGGACAGGCTGACAAGTCCTGGAAAAAAACATCAGGCAAAGGCTGGACACTTCCCAGAACAGAGAGGGACAAAGGAGGGAATCACAATGGTAAAACTGTGAGTTGATACCAGTGGCTGCTACTGGCAGCACCCTTCCCCACACTAAAGACACTTTAGAATTCTCAGGTATCAGAGGAGGAACAAAGGGGGCTCCAGGGATCCATCACCCCAAGAATGTGGAGAGAGAAGGACACAGTCTAAGGCTGACTCAGCTTTTGACCCAGAAATTTAGTCTGTTGTGTTCCACTAGCCCTTGTAGGTCAGGTGGGACCATGCTGTTGTTTGCTCTGGAAGCCAGCATGGGTCTGGAGAGATCTGACCCTCTCAATCTCCCTTTCTTCTAACCAGAACTGATTATAGAGGACACACCTCCCCAGGAAAGGGGAGAGAGGGACACAGCCTAAGACTGACTCAGATTTTGACCCAAAAATTTGGTTTGCTGTGTCCCTTGAGCCCTGCCAGGTTGGCTGGGACCATGTCGTTGTTTGCTTTGGGAGCTGGCAAGGGACTAAAGAGATCCAGGACTAAAGAGATCTAACCCTCCTAACCACCCTCTTTACTGGCCAAGACTGATTTTGAATTACAAGACTCTTAGCCTCCAGGAAGGATCCTCTATCACATTAATCCAGTCCGTGTTGCAGCAAACACACTTCAACCAGGCTTTGAACTGAGAGGGCTGTCAAAGAGTGCCATCTGCTGGCAGACTAGGGAAGTGCATGTGAGAAATTTAAAAATAAATAAATGAGAGAATTTTTCTGGCCTTTATAGCCTCCCTCCCCAAGGCCCAGAAAGCAGGTCTGCAACCCATTACTGGGTCCACAGCCCAGTTTTTTTTTTTTTTTTTTTTTTTTTTTTTTATTATGGGTAAAAATCAAAATTCTCACAATACATACAAACATTTGTAAAATGATATATAAATATATATGCATATATGTGTATTTGCTTACAAAAATGTTATTTTTTATATATATATATACATATATTTTAAGAGGTGCTTAGATTACCTAAAATATTATACGGAACCCACTCGGATTCCCATGTTGCCCACCTCCCACACCTCCCACCACATCCAACACAAACATCTCCCATAGTGTGGCCCACCAACCTCAATGGACTTACACCTCCTGGAGCCTTGCCACCAACCATAGACCACAGTTCACACTGTAGACCACACTCTCTCCCACTCAGTTCTGAGTGGTGTGTGCTGATTTAAAATGCACAGCCCAGTTTTGAGCAACTAACAGGGACAATCTTAATGATAGAGGTTGAACCAAGAATCAAAGAGCAGCAGTAACATACAGCCTCCTACCACTAAATCCCAATGAAAGAGAAAGAAATTGAGCATCTGAGTAAACTACCATCCTAATCATATGCCTAGACATCAGCAAAAAATTACGAGTCATATTAAGAAAGTGGAAGACATGGCCCAAGAAAAGGAACATATCAAAGCTTCAGAAGAGAAGCAGGATTTGAGAAAACTAATTAATGAAATGCACACAAATTTTCAAAATCAAATTAATGAGTTGAAAGACAATATGGCTAAAGAGATAAATGACATCAAGAAGAAATTAAGCTAGCACAAAGAAGTATTTTAAATCCTGAAGAGAAAAGTAACAGAGCTCATGGGAATGAAAGACACAGTAGGTGAGATAAAAAACACATTAAAGGTGTAAAACAGCAGACTCAAAATGTTAGAAGAAATAATAAATGATGCTGAAGACAGAACAGCTGAAATTGAAGAGAGAAAAGAATGGAAAAAATTGAGCAGGGGCTCAGGGAGCTGAATGGCAACATGAAACGCAACAACATACATGTCATGGGAGTTCCAGAAGGAGAAGAGAAGGGAAAGGGGGCAGAAAAAGTATTTGAGAAAATAATAGATGAAAATTTCCCAACTTTCATGAAAGAAATGAACTTACATGTCCAAGAAGTGCACCGTACACCAATCAGAATAAATTTGAATAGACCTATGCCAAGACACATACTACTCAGTATCAAATGTCAAAGATAGAAAATTCTGAGAGCAGCAAGGGAGAAGCAAACAATCACATACAAGGGACGCCCAGTAAGACTTAGCATGGATTTCTCATCAGAAACCATGAAGGTGAGAAGATGATGGTATGAGACAATTACGATACTGAAAGAGAAAAACTTCCAGCCAAGAGTTCTTTATCCAGCAAAACTGTCCTTCAAATATGAAGGTGAGCATAAAATATTCACAAACAAAAACTAAGAGCATTCATAAAAAAGAACTCAACTTTGCAGGAAATATTAACGGAAGACTTAGAGCCTGAAAGAAAAAGACAGGAGAGAGAGGGTTGGAGGAGAGTATAGAAGAAAGAATAGCAGGAAGGATAACCAAAAGAGTAAAAAGACAGACAAAAACATGATATTACATATGAAAACCAAAGAATAAAATGGTGGAAGTAAATAATACATTTACAGTAATATCATCGAATGTGGATAGATTAAAAATTATTAAGACACAACATCAAGAACAGGAGCTCCTCAAAATCAACAGGTACCCCAACTTCTAGGCTAAAATGTGATTATAAATCAATAGACAAACTCCAAATCTGCAATCATGGATAATGGGACTCAAACCCACAAAGTCTGTATATACGAGCTCCTAGGCATGAGCAGACTGACAAAGTGAAAGTAAACCCAGATCAGGACAAATGAAAGAATTTCACACACTACCTAGCACAGGGAAAGTCTCAATTTCAGAATCACCTTCCCACAAAGCACCCAGTGTCCACTCATGGCAGAAGCCTCACCCAGAACCTCCAGCCTCAGTCCTCCAGGGCAATCCCTGGGCAGGTGCTCAGCCCAGAGCCAAGGGATCCAGGGAAGCCCCAGGGTCTACCAGACATGGATTGGGGCTGCTCTGGGGACTATGTCCCAGACCAGTGTGGCTCCTAGCTGGCTTGACAAAATTTGTTACTGTAAGCACAGCCCATGCCCAATAGAAGGGTCCACCCAATCCAGCACCACAAAGGAGAAACACATCTCTCTGTGAGAAGGTGATTTATTGTGATGGCACAAGCAAGAACCTGAGAGAATCTTCCCCAAAGCAGTTCGAAGTAAGAATGGGAGCTAGGGTATTTATAGGCAAAGAAAAGGGGGTAGGTGAGAAGAAAAACAAGTGATGATGTTAGATCTTCCAGGGGCCTTATGAGGAGGATACGTGCAATTTCTCAGTCTTATGTCATCTCAAGCATATTAAACTTATCCTCAAAGTCTCCATGACTCCTTTCTCAGCCAACCACTCAATGATGTCAAGCTTCTCTTTTATCTCTTCAGAAAGTTACAGATTTACTGGGTCATACAGTACTCTTGACACCATTCTGTCTGGTTTTGCTTTGAGACATTATCTTATTCCTGTAAGCAGAACTGAAAAGGTCTGGTTAATATCCTTCAGGGAACTAATTACAAAGAGTAAAGTTCTAAAATTAGATTAATAGAAAACCAGCTCAATTAGTTTTCAGGAATGGTATTAGAAGATACAGAGCTGCTAAAATGAAGAAATTTTAATAAGTATTTTTCTAGCTATCAAATCCATTCTCTCTGCTTCCTCATGGGCAGTGTCAATTAGTTTCTTTCTTATTCTTCCTAAGAATGAACCATACCTTCTTGTTTCTTTACATGCCTCATAATTAGTTTTTTAAAACTAGACATGTTGAACATCATACTGTGGTAACTATGGTTACCACATAGGTAACCTATATTTGATTGATTCTCTCCCCCTCCCTATATTTTTATTGCTGCTTATTGTTGTTTGTAGTTGTGCCTTTTCTAAGCTGTTTAAAAATATTATTTGTCATATGTAGTCACTGTAGTCTCTGTCCTGTTATTTCAGTCTGTAGCTAATTATTTGATAGAGATTATCCTTAACTTTTGGATCCAAACAGAAAATAAATAAAATAAATCAATCAACGGAAGTATTCTACAGTATTTTCTGGGCATGTATATAGTCTTGGACATATATTTAACCTCTTGTTTTTCCTGGTTTATAGAGAATATTTTCAAAGATCTTATCTCCATATCTGACTTGCTCACTCTTAGGGATTTATCTCTACCTTTTACTTTCCCTGTTAACCTTTACCCCTGGTAGCTTTGACTGCTATATGCTTTTAGTTTTTTCAACAATTACTATCTGGAAGGCCCCTTGAATCCTGGGAGAGTTCTGAATGTGCTGAATCAAAAGCAAGCCTGAGAACCAGTCAAACAGGGAGCCACCAGGCAGATAATAATGTACAACCATGATTTTTGGAAAATATGATCCATTTTCCCCCTTCTGGCACAATCAAGCCACATCAGGAATATGAACCACTGACCTCTAGGCCTCCTACATTCTGGGGAATGGGGAATCTTAGGCCAGCAACTAAAAATGCTACAGCTCTCTCATTAAAATTTAGTGGGGAGTGGATGTAGTTGAGTGGATGAGCGCCTGCTTCCCATGTTCAAGGTGCTGGGCTCAATGCATGGTACCTCCTAAAATTTTTTTTAGTAACATCTTCTTTAAGCCACTCTCTTCTTATTGTATTGTTTATATGATTCCAGAATTCCTGCAGTGTAGGTTTGGACAGTTTTTGCCTGGTAAGTGGAAGGACAAATTTTTGGAATTCCTTACTCTGCCTTTGTTGGAGACGTAACTGTTTACTCTTTTAATTGAAATATTTTGGCTATTAATTTTTAGGTATTAACACAGAGAATATACTGTGGAGAATGTGTGTATATGTTTTTTTTTGTGTGTGTAGAGAGAATGAGAAATTAAAACTGCCTTCTTTAATTACCCATCATTCATTTTAATTAACCAGAGGGCAAGAACTGAGTCTCTGGCTTGGTGTACCTATGGTGCCGATCACAGCTCTGGGCAAAAAGTTTGTTCTCAAATGTTCATCACGTGAATGAAAAATGTGTATGTGGATCATTCAGTTGTCCACTATACAGAGTGACTCATGTCATTGTTGCTCCAACCTTTGATTGCTAAATTAACTTGTCTGAAAAGATGCTTTCGGGGAAAACATTCCTAAATGCTTGCATCCTATTGTCTGTGAGCTCTATATTAAAATTAACACAGACCAAGACAGGTGAGGTAGCAGTGAACTGAAGGAAATTGCTCAGTCTCTGGGTATCTGTTTATCTCTATTTCAAAAAAGAAACCTTTTCTGAAGTTTGAAGGTGGAAGCAAAGACCTGATCTTCGTGGGCACTCTCTGGCTCTGTTGTTAGCCAGAGCCTTGGCTTTTTGTGCCCTGGTGGCAGCAGGGTTACCTGTTCTACATCCAGCTTAAGTCTCTTCAGTGTCTGAAAGGCCATCCTGGCCTCCAGCCCATAATGACCTCTTTCTGGTTCCCTGGCCACTAACTGGGCAGTTCTCTACCCAAGCCAAGATAGAATAGTCTTGTCACCCTTTTCATTCTTATTTTAATTATTTGTGTCCTCATGCTTTTTTCCTTTGCCTCCCTAGCTACAGTGTTGTCAGATTTTTAAATATATTTAAAGAACCATCTTTTGGTTTCCTTTAATATCTCATTTTTTTCCCCCTATATTTAATTCACATCCACTCTAATCTTCCTTATTTCCTTCCTCTGCTAACTTTGGCTTTAGTTGGTCTCCTTTTCCTAGATCTTCCAAATATAGGGTTATGTCTCTGATTAGAGATCTTTCTTTTTTTAAATATAAGCATTTAGAGCTATAAAATTTCCTCTCAGCTCTGCTTTCGATGTACCCCATAAATGTTGGTATATTGTGTTTTCATTTGCTTCCACCTGAACATATTTCCTAATTTCCCTGTGATTTCTTCTGTATTTATTTATTTATTTTGTGTTATTTATATTCATGAACATTCCAGTTTTATATCTAGGACTGATTTCTAGTTTCATTTCTTTATGTTTGGAGAAGGTACATTGTATGATTTTTATATTTTTGAAACTTATTGACACCTGATTTTTGATTAAGGAAATGGACTATCCAGAAGGATGACCCATGTGCACAATAGAAGAATGTGTATTACGCTGCTGCTGGGTAGAGTGCTCTCTCTATATATACATATCTGTTAGTGTTAGTTGGTTTATAATATCTTACCAGTCTTCTATTTCCTTATTGCTCTTCTGTCGTAATGGTCTATCCTTTTTGAAAGTGTTGTATTGAAAGATCCCACTATTAGTGTGTTTTTATTTGCTAAAAGCTGCTGGGAGCAATATACCAGAAATGGATTAGTTTTTATAATATGAATTTATTAGGTTAAAAGCTTATAATTCTTGGCTGTGAAAATGTCCAAATCCAGGCATCATCGGGATGCTGGTGATCCTGGACTCCTTCCACATGGAGTCATCTGTTTCTCTTCTGGGTCTGTGCTTCAGCTTCTGGCTGCTTTGTCTGTGGCTTCCTCTCTCCTGGGATCTTCTCTGGGCTCCTGGTTCATTCTCTCTGTCTCTGCAGCTTCTTCCCTGTGACCAAGACCCACCCTGGTCACACCTCATTGAAGTAATCCAATCGAAGGGTCTCACATCCACAGGAATAGATTAGCTCCCAGATGATCTTTTCTGGGATCCATAAAAAGCTTCCAATTGTTACAATGTGGAACTGTCTATTTTTCTTGTCAAATCTCTCAATATTTGCTTCATACATTTTGGCAATCTGTGCTTAAATGCACATATATGTATAATTGTCATCTTGTTGAATTGTCCCCTTAATCACTATGTCACAACGTTCTTTGTTCCTCATAACGGTTTTTATCCGATATAATTATACCTACTCCATCTCTCTTTTGGTTACTGTTTGTTTGCACATTCTATTTTTCTTCCATATTTTCACGTTCAATCCAATTGTGTCTTTCAATTTAAGGTTAGTGTCTTGAAAATATCATTTAATTAGGTCATGATTTTTCATCCATTCTGCCAATCTCTGACTGGAGAGATTAATCCACTTATATTGAAAGTAATTACTGATAATGCAGACTTTTAAACTGCCATTTAGCTATTTGCTGTTTGTAATTCATATATTTTCCATTTCAATTCTTCCCTTAATGCCTTCTTTCATATTTATTTGATTTTTTTTATTGTGCCATTTTTGAGTCCCTTCTCATTTCTGTATAAATTTATTGTATGTTTGTCTTTGTGAATAAGAGCAGACTAAATTTAACATCATAAATCTTTAAGAATAATGTTTGATTTGATATGAACTTAATTTTGACAGCACACACAAACCCTGTTACTATACTCTTCTCTCCATCCAACTTTTTGTTTCACTTATTATAAATTATATCTTTATATATCATGTGTCAAAAACCAAAAAATTATTACTTTTTATGCATTTGACTTACAAGACTTGTAAGAAGCGAGAAGTGGAGTTACATACCAAAATGTGCACTACAATGGTACTGGCATTTTTAATTACCTGTATGGTTACCTTTACAGGAGTTTTTTATTTCTGCATGCTTTTTTTTTTTTTTTTTTTTTTAAGATTTTATTTATTTATTCATTTATCCCCCCTTTGCTGCTTGTGCTCGCTGGGTCAGCTAACCACGCCGTGTGGGCGGGCTTGCCCTCACCAGGAGGCCCCGGGAACCGAACCCAGGGCCTTCCATATGGTAAACGGGAGCCCTACTGATTGAGCCACAGCCGCTTCCCATCTGTATGCTACTTTGATCCACTGTTTCGTGTCCTTTCAGACTGAAGAAGCCCTTAATTAGCACTGCTTGTAGGCCAGGTTTTGTGGTGATGAACCCCCTCAGCTTTTTTTTTTTTTTTTTTTTTTTTAAATCTGGGAATACCTTAATCTGTTCCTCATTTTTGAAAGACAGTCACACGAAGTATAAAATTCTTGGTTTGCAATTGTTTTATTTCAGTACTTTAAATATTTTTCCATATTGCATTCTTTTTTATAAAGATTTTATAACAAGTATGACCTTTTTATTTCTTAAAACTATCTTCTAAAGTATAATAGTATAATACAGAAAATGCTACTTTAAGTATGGAATAAGTAACTTCAAATCCATGTGATAAAAAGGAAGAAAAGCAGAATGCTAAGGAGAGACAATTACATCAAATTTTACCATGCTCTAACATTAATTTGACAACTATGTACACTTTAAATAATTGTTTTTCTAAACTTAAGGGAAAGATATGAAACTGTAATCCAATAGTAACAGATTAACTTCGGTTTTGTTGGGATTTCAAAAGCTGTGATGACAAATGTTCTACTCTATTAGAAACAGTGTGCAGTCTTAAGCATTACACACATACATCATGCACTTTCTTGTAATAAAAGGTTTTTGTTTGCTTTACAAAATTGCCACAAATCAGGAAAAAAAATCACTTCTTCCAACCCCATGTTCTGAATGGGGTTTTAAAGGAATCAATGTTTGCCAAAGAGAGTAAGAACGTTCATAAGTGGTAAAGCTTCAATTATCTAGAAACCACTTGTATATATGCAACTACTTTGATAACTAGGTTATTTTGTTTTAGAAGAGCTACACTATTCCCTGCAAATGTCAACTTTTTAACAGGACTCAGACCTAACTCACTGATTGCTTCTATCTGGTTAGTCACTGGCTCAGTCCATGTTTTCATCCAAGTTTCAACCAAGTCTTATTTCACTCTTGTTTTTTCATGTTTCACTGTTTGAAAGTTGTCATACAGTAGGATATGCTGTCAGTCTACTTTGGAAGGATATATCAGAGAGCAACAAGCAACAACAGACTCATCACTGATTACATTCCCCAGACTTCTCCAGTTCATACTCAACTCCCTTGGTCAAGAGTGCCTTCTGATGACAGGTCTGGCCTGAAAAGGTGATGATGGACCTGCCCACTGACTGCACCTCTGACAGACAACTACCAATGCAAGCATGATCTAAGGGACAACAGGCATAAACCAACAGGCATAAAGATTCTTCTTACTTCTATGCACTTCTACTGAGGTCATCAATGCTCACCCTCAACAGGCACATTCAATCACTAAGGGCCTGAAAGGACTTCCCATGAGATTGAACCCAATTGTTGCTTGCATGGTCACTGACCAAGCTCTCCAAACAATTATAAATGTAACAGAATTCTTAAGACACAAGAACATCCTCTCTAACTCAGAAATGAGTAAGGAAACATGCACAATACATAAATGCAAAGCAATAAATTCTAATCAATGCTGCAGAATTGCCCATTTAAGTTCTTAGCTTACATTGTATTTAAACATTCTAGAGCAAGTGTTCTCTATAATGGACAAAAAAACCATACGTTTCTGCATCTAACTCTAAATGTGAAAATGGGTCCACAGGCACACTCTTAACCATTTTTCCAAAGAAATATGTTCAAATGGCTTTCCCATGCAGAGCTATGGCTTCCGGAAAGGGTTGCAAATCAGTCTCTACAGATGAGCTAGTTTCCATTGAAGTAGCTCGGTTAGTCTTGTGGGGAGCTCTAGAGTTTCAAGGTAGAGGAATTTTTCTACCCAGGAAGCGGATCAAATCTTCTCCACGTATATATAGTTCGGCGTTTTTTGACCCAAGCCAACACTTCCTCATTGCATCACTGAGAGCCAAACTGAATTTCAGTACCAAAACTTCACTGATGGGTATCCACGCTTTCTTTGTAGAGGCTGGTGATGACGGTGGCTGCATTTTGGAAGGGGATCCAGAGAGAAATCCTGGGGGCCAACACACTCGGTCTTTGTAGCGCTGGGCCACGGCCCTGGCCGAGTTCTGGAAAGGTGCCACAGCTGCCGCTGCTTGTGCCCGGGCTGCGCGGCGGCGCCCTCCTCCTGCAGCTCAGCGGCAGCCTCCTGCTCGCTCGGCCTCTGCCAGGCGCTGCCGCTCCCCTCTTGGAGAACCAGTGCCCAGGCCCACGCTCTGGGATCTCGGCCTCGCCTCTTCCTTCGGCTCCTCCATTCTCCGCGGCCTGCCTTGCGCTCGCCGCCACCGCGTCCTACTCAGGCGGGTCCCCGGCGGGAGCGAGGTCGTCCAACGAACCCGCGGCGGTGTCCAGCGGCTGCAGCGTCTCCTAGTGGCCGCCTTGGCCGTCTGCACCCCGAGGGCCTGCGAGCCCAGCCCCAAGGCCCCGCGCAGCCCCGAGCGAACCCCGTCCCGGGGTCGCCAACCCTGGCCCTGCCGGAGGGCGCCGCGAGCCGGTGAGCGCCCCGCTGGCCTCGCCCGCCGGAACCCTCCACCGTCCCCCCCGCCCACCTCCATGGCACCACCGCCTCCCTAGGGCCGTGGCTGCTGACCGCAGGGACCTCCATAAAGCTGAGCCTGCTCCCGGCCCACCCCGAAGACTCCACACTGCATTCTTGCTTCCATAGTTTCACGTGAGAAATCAGCACTTAGTCTTGTTAGGATTCCCTTTTACCTAACTCACTGCTTTTTATTTGCAGCTTTTAATCTCTGTCCTTGTCTTTGGCATTGGACAGTTTGATTACCATGGGTCTAGGCATGATTCCCTTAGAGTTTATGTGTTTGGGTTTTTTGGGGCTTCTTGAATTTCCATATTTATGTCTTTCATTAAATTTTTCAAGTGTTTTGCTATTATTTCTTTGTCACTTGTGTATTTTTAAAAGTTAAAAAATGTACTTACACATTTCATAGGTCATAGGTAGTGACATAATGGGGAATTTAAATATTGACTTAAATAATGATGAAGACACTGCCTATCAAAAATAAATGGATGCAGCTTAAGCAAAATATATAGTGGAAAGTTTGACTATAAATGCACATTTACAGAAAGTTCAGCAAATCAGTGAATTTCAATTTAAGAAGGAAAGAGAAGAGCATTAAAGTCAAAAAAGGTTAGGACTGAAATAATAAGATCAGGAATAATGCAGTAACATTTAAAAAATCCGTAAGGTAGTGAAAGAAAACCAAATCTGAGAGCCACAAGTTTTCCTATTGATATAAAAGAGGTGGTAATATTGAATTCAAGTGAGGTTGTGAATATTAAATGTCACTGGTTGTGCAGAGGCACTTTGTAAAATGTAAAGAACTCTGCCTATGCGCTTTCATTTTCATTTCGTTTATTCAACACTTATTTACTTATCCATTCCATATCAGGAACTTGCAGTGAAGTTATAGAGCATATGGTAGGAGCATGACCTACTCATGGCCATTAGGAAGGATTTGCTGTAAAATGAGGTTCAGGCAAAGAGCAGAAGGCAGAGTGGAGGATGAAATATTCCAAGCAAGGGTATCAGCATGTGGTGCGTGTAAGGGACATGTAAAGGCCAGTCAACTATGAAACACAGAGGGTGGTGGTGGAGTGGAAGAATGTGAGGCTTCAGATGTCAGCAGGAGCTATTCAGGCACGTGTAGGTCATGTGTGTTATATTTGCTTTCTAAGAGTGAGATTTCATCACAGTTTAGAATGGAGTGGAAGGGCCAGAATGGTTAGCAGTGCCTGGTCCAGGAGAGAGATGATGGTTACTTGAATGAAGATGGTGGTTGCAGAGATGAAAAGTGGATGGATTTCAGATATAGCACAAATGTACAGTCTCAACGCATGCCCTAGAGTTAAAGGATATAGACGAGGATACCCCATCAGATCCTGTTGAAAAAGAAAATTTGGTGCCTCCTGAAGACTTGGCATGCAGTCTTCAGATGTGGACATCCTGGGTTATCTACCAGGAAAGTTCCTGAAATGCTGTCCTTCATGCATCTTGAGACAAAAGATCGTAAGGTTGCTTATCTGTTGGCCATGATATAAGCTTTATGCCCTGGTCTGATGCATTCCAACCAGAAGGGTCCAGCTTCATATTATTGGAGAAGTTGACTATTCTGATTGCTGCTTCATTTGCATACTACTTGCATCCTAGCATAGCAGGGATGAAACCCACTTGGTCATGGTGTATAATTCATTTGATGTGTTGTTGAATATGATTAGCATGTATTTTGTTGAGGATTTTAGCATCCATGTTCATTAGAGAGATTGGTCTGTAGTTTTCCTTTCTTGTGTCTTTAAGAGGCTTTGGTATTAGGGTGATGTTGGCATTGTAGAATGAGTTAGGCAGCGTTCCCTCCACTTCTGTTTTTTGGCAGAGTTTAAAGCAGGATTGGTGTTAGTTCTTTCTGTAATGATTGGTAGAATTCAACTGTGAAGCCATCTGGTCCTGGGCTCTTTTTAGCTAGGAAGTTTTTGATGACTAATTCAATCTCATTATTTGTGATTGGTCTGTTGAGTTCATCAATTTCTTCTTTCATCAGTGTGGGCTGCTTGTGTGTTTCTAGAAATGTTTTCCTTTCATCTAAATTATCCATCTTGTTGGCATATAATTTTTCAAAATATCCTCTTATGATACTCTTTATTTCTGTGGGGTCAGTGGTGATAATCCTTCCTCGTTTCTTATTTTATGTATTTGCATCTCCTTTCTTTTTTTCTTTGTTAGTCTAGCTAAGGGTTTGTCAATTTTATTAATCTTCTCAAAGAACCAACTCTTGGTTTTGTTAATTTTTTCTAGAGCTTTCTTATTTTCAATTTCATTTTATTTTCAATTTTAGCTCTCCTCTAATCTTTGTTATTTCTTTCTTTGGGATTAGTTTGTTGTTCTTTTTCTAATTCCTCCAGGTGTACAGTTAGGTCTTTGATTTTAGCTCTTTCTTCTCCTTCTCCTCCTCCTCCTCCTCCTCCTCCTTCTTTTTAGGAGGTTCTGGGGATCAAAAAACTGGGACCTCATACGTGGGAAGCAGGCACTCAACCACTTGAGCTATATCTGCTCCCTTCTTATTCTTTAATATGGGTATTTATGGCTATAAACTTTCCTCTCAGCACTGCTTTTGCTGCATCCCATAGGTTATGTTGCCATTTTCCTTCGTTTCAAGGTAGGTACTGATTTCATTTGCAATTTCCTTCTTGACCCACTGATTGTCTAAGAGTGTGTTATTTAATTTCCATATCTTTGTGCTTAATCTGGTTCTCTGCTCCTTACTGATTTTCAGCTTCATTCCATTGTGATCAGATAAATTACTTTGTATAATTTCAATTTCTGAATTTGTTGAGGGTTGATCTGTGGCCTAGCATGTGGTCTATCCAGGAGAGTGATCCATGTGCAGTCGAGAAGAATGTATATCCTGCCATATTTGGGTGTAATGTTCTGTATATATATATATTAGGTTTATATCCTCTAACATATTATTCAAGGTCTCTGTTTCTTTACTGAGCTTCTGTTGAGATATTCTGTTAATGGTGAACAAAGAAAGACACTATATATTAATAAAAGGGATAATCTATCAAAAAGAACAAACAATCATAAACATTTATACAACTAATCAGGGCACTTCAAAATACATGAGGAAAATATTGGAAAAACGAAGTGGAGAAGTAGATGCCAGTACAATCATAGTGGGAGACTTTAACACACTAGCTTTTGGTTTTGTTGATTTTCTCTATCATTTTTTTGTTCTTAATTTCATTTATTTCTACTCTAATCTTTATTATTTCTTTCCTTCTGCTAGCTTTGTGAGTTGTTTGCTGTTCTTTTTCTAGTTTCTTCAATTGTTCAGTTAGATCTTTGATTTTAGCTCACTCTTCTTTTTTAATATAGGTGTTTAGGACTATAAATTACCCTCTCATGACTGCCTTCGCTGTATCCCATAAGTTTTGATAAGTTGTGCTCTTTTTTTTCATTTGTCTCAATATATTTACTAATTTCACTTGCAATTTCTTCTTTGGTCCACTGATTATTTAAGAGTGTGTTCTTTAGCCATCACAATTTTTTGAATTTACCTGTCTCTGGTCTGTTATTAATTTCCAGTTTCATTCCATCATGATATGAAAAGGTGCTTTGTATAATATCAAACTTTTTATATTCATTGAGACCTGCCTTGTTACCTAACATGTAGTCTATCCTGGAAAAAGATCCACTAGCACGGGAGAAGAATGTATAACCTGCTGAGTTTGGGTACAGTGTTCTGTATATGTTAGTTAGGTCTAGCTCGTTTATAATATTGTTTAAGTTCTCTGTTTCCTTGTTGATCTTCTGTTTAGTTCTTCTATCCAATGATTTGAGTGGTGTGTTGAAATCTCTTAACAATTATCGTAGAGATGTCTATTTCTCCTTTCAATTTTGCCAGAGTTTACCTCATGTATTTTGGGGCACCCTGGTTAGGTGCATAGATATTTATGACTGTTATATCTTCCTGGTGGATTGTCATTTTATTAATATATAATGGCTTTCTGTATCTCTTATAACATTTTGCATTTAAAGTCTGTTTTGTCTGCTCTTTTTTGGTTAATATTTGCATTGTGTATCTTTTATCTTTTTCCAACCTTTCACTTTCAGCCAGTTTGTATCCCTGGGTCTAAGGTGAATGTCTTGTAGGGAGCATATGGATGGTTCATGACATTTTCTATACTCTGTCAGGCTATATCTTTTTTTTTTTTTTTTTCCTGGGGAGTGTCCCCTCCGGGTTTATTAGTGTTACATCAGCACCTTAAATAGTCCACATGGTCACATACATGACAGATTAGAATCTGTTCCCCAAAAATGTTATTTACATTAATAGGCTGTATCTTTTGACTGTGAAGTTTAATCCATTCATATTCAATGATATTACTATAAATTCATTATTTACTTCCACCATTTTATTCTTTGGTTTTCATCTGTCAAATTTTATTTTCAGCTTTATACTCTTGGTTATCCTTTCTGCTATTCTTTCTTTTATACACTCCTCCAAGTATCTCTCTCTTGTCCTTTTCTTTTAGGCTTCCTTTAATATTTCCTACAAGATGGATCCTTTTTTAAAGAATCTCTCTTAGTTTCTGTTTGTGAGTATTTTAAACTCGACTTCATATTTAAATGACAGTTTTGCTGGATAAAGAATTCTCAGCTGGCAGTTTTTCTCTTTCAGTATCCTAACTGTATCATACCACTGTCTTCTTGCCTCCATGGTTTCTGATGAGAAATCTGGTCTAAGTCTCACTGGGCATCACTTGTATGCGATGGTTGGCTTCTCCCTTGCTGCTCTCAGAATTTTCTTTATCTTTGATGTTTGACATTCTGAATAGTATGTGTCTTGGGATAGGTCTGTTTGCATTTATTCTGATTGGGGTACACTGTGCTTGTTGGACATGTAAGTTCATTTCTTTCATGAGAGTTGGGAAATTTTCAGTTATGATTTCTTCAAATACTTTTTCTGCCCCTTTTCCCTTTCCTTCTCCTTCTGGAACTCTCAGGACACACATGTTGTGTTTTGTGTTATCATTCAACCAGAGCCCCTGCTCAATTTTTTCCATTCTTTTTTCTGTGTTCTTTTCTGTCCTCTTTTTCAGCTGTTCTGCCTTCTGTATCACTTATTCTTTCTTCAGTCATGTTGAGTCTGCTGTTGTATGCCTGTAATGTGGTTTTGGTCTCACCTATTGTGGTCTTTCATTCCCATGAGCTCTGTTACTTTTCTGTTCAGGTTTTCAAATTCTTCTTTGTGTTCACTCAGTGTCTTCTTGCTGTCCTTTAACTCTTTAGTCATATTTTCTTTCAACTCATTAATTGGAAATTTGGGTGCATCTCGTTGATTAATTGTCTCAAATCCAGTGTCTCTTCTGAGGCTTTGATATATTCCTTTTCTTGGGCCATTTCTTCCATTTTCTTAGTATGGCTTGTAATTTTTTTGCTGATGTCTAAGCATCTGACTAAGATGGTCAGATTACTCAGATGCTCAATTATTCTGTCTTTTGTAGGGATTTAGTGGTGGGAGGCTGTGTGTTACTGCTGTTCTTTGATTCTTGTTCTGGGTCTTTAGGATTGTCCCTGTTATTTGCTCAGATCTGGGCTCCGGACCCAGTATTGGCTCGTTGACCTGCTTCCTAGGTCCTTGGTATGGAAGGTTGTTAAGGTCAGAAAAAGCCTCTTATTTACTTTTAATTTTCTCACTGCACTTCCCTGGTCAGCCAGTAGGTGGCGCTGTTTGACAGCCCTCTTACTTCAAAGTCTGATTGGCGTGTGTTTGCTGCACGGACTCAGTGTGATAGAGGATCCTGTCTGGAGGCCAAGAACCTGATAATTCAAAAATTTTCAGAGGCAGTTCTCCAGTATTTGCTGGCAGTCCCCTCTTTTTTCCTGGGTACGAAATAATTCCACTCCCCTCTGTACCCTAAACAACCAGTTTTGGCCAGTAGAAATGGAGCTCTCCTTAGTCCCTTGCCAAACAACTCTCAAGGCAAACAATGGCATGGCCCCACCTGGCCTGAAAGGGCTTGTGGGACACAGCAGACTAAATCTGGGCATCAAAAGGTGAGTCAGCCTTAGGCTGTGTCTCTCTCTTTCCCCTTTCCAGGGGAGGTGGATCCCTGGGGCCCTCTTTGTATCCACCAGCCCTGAGGCCTGAGAATTCAAAAGTGTCCATAGGGTAGTGGAGGATGCTGGCAGTTCAGCTGCAGTTTTTAACTCACAGTTTTGCCATCATGATTCTTTTTCGTTGCCCCTCTCTCTTCTGAACAGTGTCCAGCCTTCCTTTCATATCATAAACACTAGAAGATATTTTTCCAGGCCATTTCTACTTGTCTTCTAGCTATTTTTCCACTTGTGGTGTCTTTATACGGCTTTGATACTAAGGTGATATTGGCACCATAGAATGAGTTAGGTAATGTTTCCTCCATTTCTATTTTTTTGGAAGAGTTTAAAGGAGGATTGTTGTTAGTTCTTTCTGGAGTGATTGGTATAATTCATCTGTGAAGCCATCCGGTACTGGGCACTTCTTCGTTGGGAGGTTTTTGATGACTAATTCAATCTTGCTACTTGTGATTGTTCTGTTGAGTTCAATTTCTTCTTTTATCAGTGTAGGCTACTTGCATGTTTCTTTTTTTTTTTTTTTTTTTTTTTTTTTTTTTTTTTTTTTAAGTTTTTTTTTTTTTTTTCGTTCATCTCCCCCCCGCCGCCTATGCTCGCCGGGCCAGCCAACCACGCCGCGCGGGCGGGCCCGCCCCCACCAGGAGGCCCCGGGAACCGATCCCGGGGCCCCCCATATGGCAAACGGGAGCCCCACTGATTGAGCCACAGCCGCCTCCCATACTTGCATGTTTCTAGAAATGTTTCCATTTCATCTAAGTTATCCATGCGGTTGGCATACAGTATTTTAAAGTATCCTCTTATGATACCCTTATTTCTGTGGGATCAGTGGTAATATCCCCTCCCTTGTTTTTTATATTATGTATTTGTATCTTCTCTCTCTCTCTCTTTTTTTCCCTTTACTAGTCTAGCTAAGGGCTTGTCAATTTTATTCATCTCAAAGAAACAGCTTTTTCACTTGTTATCTTTTCTAGTGGTTTTTAACTCTCAATTCCTTTTAGCTCTGCTCTAATCTTTGTTATTTCCTTCTTTCTGCTTGCTTTGGGAATACTTTGTTGCTCTTTTTCTAGTTCTTCTAGATGTGCATTAGGTCTTTGATTTTAGCTCTCTCTTCTGTTTTAATATAGGCATTTATGGCTATAAATTTTCCTCTCAGCACTGCTTTTGCTGCATCCCATAGGTGTAGATATGTCGTGTTCTCGTTTTTATTCATTTCAAGGTAGTTACTGATTTCATTTGCAGTTTCCTACTTGACCCACTGATTGTCTAAGATTGTGTGGTTTAACTTTCATATCTTTGTGCCTATTCTGGTTCTCTTCCCTTATTAATTTCAGCACCATTCCATTGTGGTCAGATAAATTACTTTGTATAATTTCAATCTTTCTGAATTCCTTGAGAGTTGTTCTGTGACATATCATGCGGTCTCTCCTGTATAATTATCCATGTGCACTCATGAAGAATGTATAACCTTCTGTATTTGGGTGTAGTGTCCTGTATATGAGTATCAGGTCTAGATCCTCTAATGTGTTATTTAAGGTCTGTGTTTCTTTATTGACCCTCTGTCGAGATATTATGTGTAATGGTGTTAATGCTGTATTAAAGCCCCCACTATAATTATAGAGGCATCTATTTCTCCACTTAGTTTTTCCAATATTTTTCAATGATTGTTCTTTCTTTTTGATAATTTACCCCTTTTATTAATATATAGTGTCCTTCCTTGTCTCTTACAATAGTTCATTTACATTTAAGGCCTATTTTGTCTGTTATTAGTATAGATAGTCCTGCCCTTTTTTGGTTATTGTTTATATATAAAATTGTTTTCCAACCATTAACTTGCAACTGCCTTGCATCCCTGAGTCTAAGGTGAGTTTCTTGTATACAGCATATAGATGGGTCATATTTAATTATCCATTCTGCCAATCTGCCTCTTTTTATTGGACAGTTTAATCCATTAACATTTACTGTTATTGCTGTCAAGGCAATAATTACATTAGCCATTTTTTTTCTTTAGGTTTATATATGTCATATTTTGTTTTTATTTTTCTTTTCATATTTTTAGTTATTCTTACTATGATATTTCTTCCTACACACTGCTCCAACCCTCTCTCTTCTGTTTTTTTTTCACTTCAACCTGCAGAACTCTCAGTATTTCTTGAAGGACAGGTTTCTTCTTGACACATTCTCTTAATTTCTAGGCATCTGTTTATGTTGTTGGGCTTAATCACATAGTTAGCTTCTGTTTCTACTATAGGATTTTATTTTGCTTTTTGGTGGTAAGGTTCCATTTTGACACGTGTTTCTTCTTATTCTAAATTCTTGTAGCTGTGTTCCCTTGAAAAAAATATTAAGACCACATAAAAAGAAAGAAAGAAGAAGGGAGAAATAATAATAGTAATAATAAAGAAAAGGTAGAAAAGGAACCATAAAGAAGACAAGAAAATATATAAATAATAAGAATGAAAAATCATAAGAAATACAAAGGAGTAAGAATTAAAAAGTTGGTGTAAAAAAATGAAACAAGAAAAAAATTTAAAAATTTAATAAAATAAAAGACCAGAAAAATGAAAAGAGAAAAAGAAAAGAAAAAAAAATGACGACAAAACAAGGAAAGATGGAATGAAAGAAAAGCAACCAAGAAGGAAGAATGAAAGAAAGAAAAGAAATTAAAAAGCTAAGGAGAAAAATAGGGAAAAAAAGGAAACAAAGAAAGAGAAAAGACAAAAACCAGAAAACAAGCAGAGAAACAAAACAAAAAAACCCTAGGAAAAATGGGTTTCCCTCTTAGATCCCTAGAAACTGTCTCAGGCTGCCGTTGCTCATCAGTCAATCACCCTGCAGCCTGCCCTCCACAAGTAAGGTACCTGGTTTTAGCAAATAAAATAAAGAATTTAAAAAAGATAAAAAATAATAGATATAAAAACCTAAAACAAAAAAAAATCTCAGTCTTTAAGTTCCCCACCATAAGCTAGCTGGGTGTCTGACAACCCAGTGGATCACTTTCTGGATCCCCTCTCTTTGGAGGTACCAAGAATCACACCAGGGACCTAATATATGTGAGGCAGGCATTTCTAAACTGAACCACACCTACTTCACAGGTTAGGTCATCTTAGCTGGCTCTCCCCACCCTCTTTTCCCTCAGGTGAGTTAGGCTTCTAACAGTTTGCCGGCTATCTCTCCTGTTTCCTTTCTCTCCTGGGCTGGCTAGATTCCTATCCACCTAACCCCTCCACTGACCCAGTTCCTCTCTCTCCCAGGGCTGCTGGGCATGACAACCTGCCCGATCAGATTCCCCCTCCCCTCTCTCTAGGGCCACTTCAGTGCTGACTGGGGTATTTTTTTTGAGATACAAAGGGAGCTCAGCTAGTCAAACTCACTGAAGAGAAACAACTCTCCACCCTCCACCAGGCCCTCTTCCTCCCAGAGAGGAGAAATTTCTTTCTCCATTCAGTTTCCTGCAGTGATCAGGTTTTTTCTGAGCCTATTCGCCTTGAGGATGGGATATATATGCCGTTCCCAGGCATAGGGGCAAGTAACTCACAGTTTTCATTTGGCCTCTTAGTCTCTCCATCCCCCTCCCTCCTAGATGATGCACAGAACTGTCCTGGTCTGCAAATCCCCAAATCAGCTCCTTTGAAAAGCTTTTTGCCCTTCCTCCATTGTTTTTGTGAGAGAGTTGAGCCCTGCCTACCTACTCCAAAGCCATCTTCCCAGAAGTCCCTTTGATTATGTCTCAAATACTATGCTGCATCAGAATTTTTTATTTGTTTCTTTGCCTGGGCCATAGCTTCCTGTTTCTTAGTATGGCTTTTAATTTTTTGCTAATGTCTGGGCATCTGATTGTCAGTGAATTTATTCTGATGATCAGTTTCTCTTACTTGCCTAATGGTTTTGTTTCATGTATTTTCTTTGATTTTTGAAAGATTCTAAATCTTTAAAAAGCTGAGATTAGGTTAACAAACTGAAGGTATCCAGTAGTAAGGTGTAGACCAGATTCAAGGTTCCTGGGACATGGGAGAGTCCAAAAAGCTTTTTTTCTTCTTGCAATATCGTGGTCTGCAAGCAGGTGATGGTCTTAAGCAAATCTTTCCATGGACATGCTTTTTTCAACCTCCACTTGCTTGGCTTGCTTGGGCTGAGATTCAGAGTGGGTTCTGCTGGCCAAATTCACTGATTAGGAAGCATTCTCTGCCCTCTGCTGTACCCTCCCTCTTTCCAGGGAGAAAGACTTCTGTTCCACTCTCAGTTGGCCACAGTGAGCCATGGGTTTTAACAAGCTGTTTGCATTGAGGGTGGGTGATGGGTGCCATTTCCAGCCATGGGGGTAATTCATGGTTTTCATTTTGGTCTCTTCATCTCTCTGTCTCCTCCTCGACACTACTGTTCTGCAGATCCCCAAAGCAGCTCCCTTGGACAGCTTTTGGCCCTTCTTCCATTGTTTTTATAAGAGAATTCAGCCCTACTGTGAGGTAATGTTTACCCAAGTCAAGCCTTGCCACAGGTGTCTGTGGGGCGCTATGCCCCACTCGCTTCCCGTAGCCAACTTCTCTCTTTTCCGAACCCAACTTCCCTATTCACCGCAGCCTATCACAGCACCCCCTCACAGCCATAACCTTATTTGGACATGTTGGCCTTCTCCTCTAGCCTCCCCCCTCCCTCCCAAATCTTCCCCCCACGCCCAGCAACAGCTTTGCCCTATCAGAAAACAACACGCTCACCCCCGCCCAACTCTGCCTATAAAACTGCACAGCTCTCCCTGAATAAAGGTTTTACCTTCCAGCAAGCAAGTGAGTGGTGTCTCTTCATTTAGTACTGTCAGGGAGACCACAGGGCACCAAACGGCGACCCTGTGACAACTTCTCCTTAACCCCCGTGAAGACCAGGGAGCCGGATCTGCGCTCTCCTGACAACTTCTTCACCCCCCCGCCGTTCCGGAGTGCACGCCGGATGGTCCACAACTAGCTCGTGTCGCTCCCCGGGCTGCAGCAGGGCTGATCACCCTCAGGCCCGGAAACAAAGCGGCACTACTGACCTACTCGGATGCCATCTTCTCAGCACTCTCTTCCTCTGAAATTCTAATTTGTTCCCTTGTTTGAACCACGTATTCCTGTTTCTTAGTATGGCTTGTAATTTTTCTTGATGTCTGGGTATCTCTTTATCTTAATTAGTCAATTCTGAAGGTCTGATTCACCCTCTTGTCTGGGGTTTTATTGTGGATTCACTTTATCTTAAGGCTTTGACACTTCCTCCAACTTATTCTGGACCTTTTGAGTAGCCTATGCTTAACTGTTCATATTTTCTCTGCTCTTCTTCATCTGATTCTTCCCTTGAATATACAGTGCAATTTTTAAGATTGTACTTCTTTTTTTGTACTTTTTTCACCTTTAGGAGAAAGTTTCCTTTCCCCTGTACCTTCTCTTGGAATCTTGATCTGCTCTTTGTTCTTGTGCAGATGTTTCTCCCCAGCTCCTGTGATTTGTTTAATTCTCTCTTTCACTCAGTGTGCCATTTTCCTTACAGTTTTCAGTTCTGTGAGCCATCCTATCTTACAGCAGTTCAGTTTAGCCCATCACCTTTGTGAGGTGTTTCTGCCTCTGATTTCTTCCTTATTAGAGTATCCCACTCCAGGAAGCCATATTGGGCCAATCCAGAAAGATGGGGCACATCAGAAAAGTCAGTTTTGTGCTTAGGAGCTCCAACTTATTGAAATTGGATTGACTGAGGGCACAACAGTTCTTTCAATCAGTTGTATCACAGTATCTCTCTTCCCCCCTCCCTGTGGGCCCTTTTGTATGAGCACTCCTCAGTGGCTTGTGCTCTACCCTAGGCCTCAGCAGACTTAGGACCCTGCGCCTGAGTATGTATGGAGTTCTAATTCGCTGCTGTAAGTCACTCTATGGTTTCTGTCCATGGTGGGAGAGACCTGTCCCTAAGCTTTTGTTTATCTGAAAATGTCATAATTTCTCCCTCTTTTTTGAAAGTCTCACTGGATATAAATTTCTTGACTGGTAGCTTTTTTTCTTTCAGCACTTTAAGAATTTCAGCCCACTGCCTTCTTATCTCTCTTCTCTCTAAATCTCATTGGGACGCCTGTGTCCATAAAAAGTTGCTTTAGTCTTTCAGTTTTCAGAAGTCTGTCCTTGTCCTTTGCATTTGATAGTGTGATCAGCATATGATGGGGTGTATTTTTCTTCAGGTTTATCCTGTTGGTTGTTCTGTGGGCTTCTTGGATGTGCATATTTATTCCTTTTGCTAAGTTTACAAAGTTCTCTGTCATTAGTTCTTTGATTATTCCTTCTGCCTCTTTCTCTCTTTCTTCTGCTGGGACAGACTTCATGTGTATATTGGCACACTTGATGATGCCCCAGAGGTTTCCTAGGCTATTTTCACTTTTAATGAGCCTTTTATCTTTCTGCTTATATATAATATATATATATATATATATATATATATTTTTTTTTTTATTTTTATTTATTTATTTTTTTATTTTTTTATTATGGGTAAAAATCAAAATTCTCACAATACATACAAACATTTGTAAAATGATATATAAATATATATTCATATATGTGTATTTGCTTACAAAAATGTTATTTTTTTATATATATATATACATATATTTTAAGAGGTGCTTAGATTACCTAAAATATTATACGGAACCCACTCGGATTCCCATGTTGCCCACCTCCCACACCTCCCACCACATCCAACACAAACATCTCCCATAGTGTGGCCCACCAACCTCAATGAACTTACACCTCCTGGAGCCTTGCCACCAACCATAGACCACAGTTCACACTGTAGACCACACTCTCTCCCACTCAGTTCTGAGTGGTGTGTGCTGATTTAAAATGGCCTACATCCATTGCCACAACAGTACTCAGGACAACTTCCAACTCCCAAAGAAGCCCCTGTATTTCAACTGCTCATCCCCTCCCTACCCAAAAAACTGTCAAATGGCCACTGGCTCCACCTCATTGTTATAATTTCTTGCATTGCAAGAATCACCATATGTGAGCAAGAGAATACCATCAAGTCCACTCTAGTCCATAGTTCTTCCCCCAATCCAGAGGCGACTGGGATGGTGATGTCCACTCCAACTCCAAGTGAGAGAGGGCTTATATCCCATGGATATGGTGAGTGGGATGATCCTGTCTGCAGATGCAGGCCCTCTCCATTCCCTGGGATGGCCATTTCCCATCGTTGTCTCCTCACCAGGTGACTTGGATGAGTCCATTGAGCTGTAGGGTAGGAGTTGCAGCTCCAC
>JAKSZT010014114.1:11800-27308 GCA_026826555.1 Tolypeutes matacus | reverse complement strand
GTTATTTCCTGTTTTCTACTTCCTTTAGGTTTAGTTTGTTGTTGTTTTTCCAATTCCTCCAAGTGTGCAGTTAGGTCTTCAATTTTAGCTCTTTCTTCTTTTTTAAATATGAATTTATGGCTATGAACTTCCCTCTCAGGACTGTTTTCGCTGCATCCCATAGGTTTTGATATGTTGTGTTGTTGTTTTCATTAGTTTCAAGGTAGTTACTGATTTCTTTTGAAATTTCCTCTTTGACCCACTGTTTGTCTAAGAGTGTGTTGTTTAACTTCCATATCCTTGTGCCTAACCTGTTTCTCTGGCCCTTATTGATTTCCAACTTCATTCCGTTGTGGTCAGAGAAATTACTTTGTATAATCTCAATCTTTCTGAATTCATTGAGTGTTGCTTTGGGGCCTAGCATGTGGTCTATTTTGGAGTATGTTCCATGTGCACTGGAGAAGAATGTAAATCCCGCTGTATTTGGGTGTAGTGTTCTGTATATGTCTATTAAGTCCAAATCTTCTAATGTATTGTTGAGTGCCTTCGTTTCTTTATTGATTCTCTGCCTAGATGTTCTGTCTAATGATGATAGTGGTGTGTTGAAGTCCCCTGCTATAATTGTAGAGGAATTTATTTCTCCTCTTAGTTTTTCCAGAGTTTGCCGCACGTATTTTGAGGCACCTCGGTTAGGTGCGTGAATGTTGATGATTGTTCTCTCTTCTTGAGAGATTACTCCTTTTACTAATATGTAGTGTCCATCTTTGTCTCTTACAATAGTTTTGCATTTAAAGTCTATTTTGTCTGATGTTAGAATAGCTACTCCTGCCCTTTTTTGGCTATTGTTAGCTTGTAAAATGGTTTTCCAGCCATTCACTTTCAGCCTCCTTGAATCCCTGGGCCGAAGGTGGGTTTCTTGTAGACAGCATGTAGATGGATCATATTTTCTTATCCATTCTGCCAATCTGTGTCTTTTGATTGGTGAATTTAATCCATTAACATTCAGTGTTATTACTCATAACGAATTTCTTACTTCAGCCATTTTTTCTTTGGGTTAATGTATGTCATATGTTGTTTTGTTTTTCTTTTTGAGTTTTCAGTTGTTTTTAAACTCTCCTCCAACTCTCTCTCCTTTGTTTTTTCCTTTCAATTTGTAGAGATTCCTTTAGTATTTCTTTAAGTGCTGGTTTCTTCTTGACATACTCTCTTAATTGCTGTTTATCTGTGAATATTTTGAACTCTCCATCCTTTTTGAATGCCAATTTTGCTGGATAGAGAATTCGTGGCTGGAAGTTTTTTTCTTTTAGTGTTTTGACTATGTCATACCACTGTCTTCTTGCCTCCATGGTTTCAGCTGAGAAATCAGCACTTAATCTTATTGTGCTTCCCTTGTATGTGATGGTTCTCTTTTCTCTTTCTGCGTTGAGTATTTTCTCTTTGTCTTGAGCATTGGACAGTTTGACAAGTATATGTCTTGGAGTTGGCCTGTTGGGATTTATACTATTTGCGGTGCGCTGTGCTTCCTGGATCTGCACATCCATCTCTCTCAATAGAGTTGGGAAGTTTTCAGCCATAACTTCCTTCAACATTCCTTCTGTTCCCTTTCCCTTCTCTTCTCCTTCTGGGATGCCCATAATGTGTATGTTTGTGCATCTTGCAATATCGGTTAATTCCCTGAGACCATACTGGATTTTTTTATTTTTTTATCTATCTTTTCTACAATCTCTTTGATTTCAACTTTATTGTCTTCCATATCACTAATTCTTTCCTCTGCCTGTTCAATTCTGCTGCCATGTGAGTCCAGCGTCTTTTTCATTTCTTGACTTGTGTCTTTGTTCGCCATCATATCCATTACCTTTTTAGGTGTGTTAGCTATTTCTTCAGTATGTTCTCCCAGTGTCTTCTTTATATCCTTAATCTCTTCCTTCAGTTCTTTAAGTTGGTCCATGATATTTGTTTGGATAGCTTTGATTAGTTGTTCGATGTACTGCATTGCTTCCTGGTTTTTATTTTGTGCACTGGACTGGTCCATGTTTTCCAGTTTTTCAGAGTCATTTGTATTTTTCTGTTGCCCTCTGGTCATCATATTATCTTGATGGGTTTGTTCAGTTGATTAGCTTTTCTCTATGCTCTAGAATTTTATTTAGCTGTTGGTTCTGCGTGTGAGTTAAGTTTTCTCTTTGGCAGTTTTTCTTCTTATTTTATTTCCTTACTTCTTTCTATGTTCCCTTGAAGGCAAAAGGTTAGGGCCAGAGGAATCAAAAGATGTAAGGAAGGCAGAAGGATAAGAGAAATGTTGATAAAAGTTAGAAGAGGGGCAAAATGAGATTCAATGAGATGAATATTTAACTTGTGTAGGCAGTGTAGAGTACTAGGAAAAAATATGGAGTTCCTATAATGGACTGGGAAAACAAATGGAGGAATATATATATATAGTGATTTAGAAGGCTAGAATTATGAGGAGGTAGAGAAATAGTAGAGAAAGGTCTGAAAGGAAAAAGTTAATACTAATAAAAAATAAAAAAAATAAAAAAATAAAAAAAAAAGAAAAAAAGAAAAAAGAAGAAGGAAACAAGGGGGGTCAATGATACCCCTAGGGTCCAAGTGGATCCTTCCTGCCTACTTGTGTTTATCAATGAATTTCCCCACAGGGTTCTATATGCAGGTCCTGAAGCAGCTTTTAGCTATTAAACTAAATTAAAAAGAATTTATTTTTCAATTGTTGAGGTGACCTCACTTTTTTTTTTTTTTTTTTTAGCCAAATGCAGGACCCAAAATAATTCCTCTTCTAGACCTACCCCCTTACGGAAGGGACCCTAGCTGGGCCCGTGGAAATTAATCAAGCACGTCCCACCTTCAGGACTGCCCAGGTTAGCTGAAACTCTGATGTTATTCAGTGAAAATTGCTAAAGACGGCGGATTCCGCCCCTTCCGGCGCCGAGCTCCAGCGTCACCGGGCTGCTCAGTAAATCAGTTTGAGTGCAGATTTGCGTCTGCTCTCAGCCTAATGCTGCTTCAGTTCGGCTTATCTGCTCCCCAAAGCTATGGGGCGGTGCAGGCAGCCAGATCGATGTCTAAAAATATAAAATACCCTTCCCTGTCTTCCAACCGAACCCTCCCTTTTTTGGGAAGTGTCCCTTCCTCCTGGCTCCGCAGCGGCCCGGGTCTTATCCCTGGGTGGCTAGGGAGATCAGCTCCGTTCCCCGACCAAAATCCCCTCTCCGGTTCACCGGGTGCTGACTAGCTTTTTGCTCTGCTCACACAAGGTCCAAGGGGCGCCAGGCAGCCAGCTCCCCAGAAAATAAAGCTTTTTCGCCCCCGCCCGCGGCTCCAAATGGCCGTTTTATTATTTATTTCCGTAACCGAGGGGCTCAGCCGCCTGTGCCAACCTCCACCGGCAGCCTCAAAACTCACGAATCTCCACCGTTCGGTCCACGCCGCCGGTCCGCGCAGATAGATGTCCCAAGCTTCTCACTCCACGCGTGCACAGCACAGACCCCCGGGCAGGACCCCGTCCCCAATCCGCCTTGCTCTGGGAGCTTGCAGTGTGCGCCCTCCTACACCAACGCCATCTTGCCCCCCCTCCTATATATATATTTTTTAAAGGATACTTAGATTACACAAAATGATACACAAAAAATATAAGACATTTCCATATGCTCCACTTTCCAAACCTCCCATCCTTTGGTCTTCAAGTTCACTGACTGTTCTGACAGCTCCAATCTGCTCTTGAATTCCTCCTGGGAATTTTTCATTTCAGATATTGTGGTCTTCAACTACAGCAGCTCTGTTTGGTTCTTTTTTAAATCTTCTATCTTGTTATTAAGACTTTCACATTGCTCATTCACTGCTTTCTTGATGTCCTTTGGTTCTTTCTCTGTATTTTCCTTCATCTCCTTGAACATTTCTAGGATCAGTTTTTAAAGGCTTTGTTCAGGATGTCCATATTCTTGTCTTCTTAAATGATACTTTTGGGTTTATTTTTCACTCTTTTTTTTGGATGGGCCAACATTTTTTCTTTCCTTGTCTTGTACTCTTCTTGCATACTGTACATTGTAATACTCATAATGTTAGCTCTGAGATTTATCCAAACATATCTGATTCTTGATTTTTAAGCAGCTGGTTATGAAACAAACATTTTGTGCTTCACCCCTTCCCAAAGCAAATGCAGTGTGCAAGATTTTCCCTTTCTTTCTGGGCCTCTGCTTGTCCTACGGATTTTCTTGTTTGTTGTTTTGAAGTTTTCCTATTTACAGGAGTTTCGATGTCCCCCGTGTTTCCCAGGAGACAGCCCTTCTCCAGGGTGCTCCAAGCCAGGAAGCATTTGCTCCAGACCACCTCTGTAGTTTTTA
This sequence comes from Tolypeutes matacus, assembly GCA_026826555.1. Classification (NCBI taxonomy): domain Eukaryota; kingdom Metazoa; phylum Chordata; class Mammalia; order Cingulata; family Chlamyphoridae; genus Tolypeutes; species Tolypeutes matacus. Next base: position 22,977 of record JAKSZT010014114.1, on the reverse strand, counting down.
ACCCTGCTTTCATTGTTCAAGCTGCTTTTGCCTGTAGGGAATTTTCTGTGAGGGAGCAGGCTGGAGAGGACTTTCCCATTTCTCTTTTTCCCAGACTAAACACAGCCAGGGATCCACAAAGGTGGCACAGGCCAGCTCCAGAGTGCACCTGGGAAGGAGTCAGGAAAGGTTCCGACATCTTCCCTGACAGCTCCCCAAAGCTGAACTTCTGTTGTATATCCAACAAGTGCAGCCCTTCAAATAATAGTTCCCCCTTCAAATAGTAGGCCTGAGGAAGAGCAGCATTACTGATTTCCACCAGCACCACCGCCACAAGCCGGGTCTGGGGAAAGTTGAAACACTGGCTGCAGCTGCCTTTTTCTGGGTGGTTTGAAACAATAGCTGGCACTGCCCCAACTGGGATGGGTTGAAACAATAGCTGTCCTCAGAGTAAGGCCTCCAGTGATCCGAATTTGCCAATCAAAGTTGTGATCAAGGATCATCCAAGCCTAGATCCTCTTCTTGGAGATTAAGACTCTTACGTCATTTCGGTCACTAGCAGGTGAGCTATGGGGTGGTCCTCAGTGGCCTGCCATAAGAGTGGTGGATGTGTGCTTGTGGGTTTCTGGTAGCTATTGCACAGTGAGAGTAATTTACTGTTCTTTACCATAATTTACCAGTCTCTTCCTTCTTCTCTTCCCTGGACACTGTAGAGTGTTTTTCTAGCCTCCAGAGTCTCAAAAATTTGTTTCAGAGAGTTCCTGCATGTTTAATGTTTGTTTTGGTGGAAGGATTGAGTCCTGGAGCTCCCTACTCCACCATCTTTCCATAATCCTTCAATGCAAAATGATTTTTTCATTCACCGGTGCATTATACTTTCATTATCATTGAAAATAGAAAAGAAATCCATAAGTAGCAAGAGAAAATTTAGACTCTACCCCCACTTAAATGTGTTTACTAATAATCTCCTATTCAAATGCTGCACACCTCAGCTTGCTCCCCTGGTGCCAGAAATGAAGCTGACTAATGATGATACAAAATTTAGGTCACTAATGAAGCTCATTCCTTGGACTTAAAAATGACTGTATCACTGCTGACCCATAAGGCATTAAATGGAATTGTTCATTGTTTCAGGGAAGAAACAGCTCAGTCCTCATCCAAGATAGGACAGCTGTCAAAGGTGAGCATCCTTCTTGGTCCTGGTCTTTGAGCACTGAGGAAGAGCCTGAAGGTGGGCACCTTTGGGGAAGAAAGGGGACATCTCTTATTGGAGGGTGTGGCAGTTTGAAATTATTTTATGAACCCCCAAATAGAGAAATATTCTATTTGTAAACTAGTATATTCCTCTGGGTGCGATACCCTTCGATTGCATTGAATTCAGTTGATGGGCTGTTGATTAGACTACTTGATGAGATTGCTTTAGAGCAGGGGTTCTTAACCCTTTTTGTTCCATGGATCCTTTCACCAGTCAGGTGAATACCATGGACCCCTTACTAAGTCTACATTTTACTGTGTATTATTTAATAAATATATCACACCCACACCAACACGTCCCCACAGGAATAATGTTTTTTTGAATTTCAACTCAAGCTCATGGTCCCCTGGTTAAGGACCCCTGCTTTAGAGCTTTTAATCAGACTATGCCAGTAAACCATGACTCAAGTTGAGTCTCTGCCCCTTTGCAGTCTGATATGAAGGGAAACACAGAGGAAGACTTACTCAGACAGAGGAAAATGGGGGCCTGCATATTTGATTTTGCAATGTGAGAGAGAGGACTGCTTAAGCACAAAGCCGCCAAGAGGCAGGGCCCACAGAGCAGCTCAAGAGGAGACCAGCCCTGCTATTTGCCTGATAGCTTACAGCTGAACTTGGGAAGAGAGTGGAACAGCCAAAACTGCTATAGGAGGCCCAGAAAGAGAAAAGCCACATGGCAGCTTTCAGCTGAAATTGGGAAGAAAGTGGAGCAGCTGAGCCTCAGAGAGGAAGCATGGAGGGGAAGGCAGAGGGGGAGGCAGAGACCAGGCAGAGATCACCTGCCATCTCACTTTAACATGTGGCAGCTGGCTTTGGTGAGAAAGCACCTCTTATGGTGCCTTAGGTTGGACTTTTCATGGCCATAGAACTTTAAGTTTTACCCCCAAATAAATACCCTTTATAAAAGCCAACACATATCTGGCACTTTGCATTGGCAGCCCTTTGGCAAACTAAAACAGATGGGGTCTCCTGGACCTGTCCTGAATCACTACTGTCTCATCAGCACCAAATATATTTACATATGAGAAGACCAGCTGCCTCACGCCAGCAGAAATTCCCCCAAGGGAACTGGCACCTGAATGGGGTGCTTCCATGAATGTCGGCTCAGAGATATTATCAGCAGTTTGCCAGACCAGAGCTGGTGGGTCTCTGGAGGGATGAGAACTGGTCTCCACTTGCTGCACAGTCCCCAGGGCCTAATGGCATTCATGATACAACCTGGCACCTCACATTTCCTCAGAAAGCATCCATGTATCTGACTAACTGCTAGATATTACATACTGAAAGCTGATACCTCAATATCTCTTCTTGGGATTTTTAGAAGAATTAATTATTGGAAAAATAAATATACTATTCACTATTAAAATGACCAATAAGCAATGTAAATGCTTAATTATCTTATGATGAAAAGCTGAATTTACAAAGGGTAGAATAAATTTGAACATTCTTTAAATAGCCAAAATTGAAAACTTGCTTTTATTAATTTTCAGAAGGCATAGGTTAATATGATGGGAGTGTTGCCTGGGTCAGCTGATGTTAATCCAGACTTTACCTTTCTAACAATTCAATTGCTCCCACGAAATCACCCAAAATACACCAAGTGCTGTCTGGAATTTTGTTACACTTTTAGGGAATGTTCACATTTTAAATTATGTGCTAGAAAGTGTTACATCAAACAGAATATGGGATAGGTTGTGTGTTAAACTCTGGGACTGTGAAATAACCAAGACGAACCATGTCTTCAAGGAGACCCCAGCCCAGGAACTGGGGTTATAGCCATGCCCCCACTATCCATCCCAGGACCTAAAACATGGTGTCACTATTGGGAACATTTGTTGAAGGAATGAAATACTAGAGTGTCTCTTTCAACAGGAATGTAGTTTATGTACTTTAAATACTGTACACAAAGTGCTGCGGGTTACAGATGATTCCTTGCTTAATTGAGGTAGGGATGGTTGATGGGAATGTTGGACACTGTGAAGCCACAGGCAGATGAGGGGAAGACCAGGTGGATCTGTGAGGAGGGGAGAAGGCCACCCAAGGTATCTGCACTTTTCTCTGAACCCCAAGGCCAAAATGTTGATTTTAAGATTATAGTTTGCTTTGGAGTTGTGGAAGCCCAAAATTGATGGCACATTAGATAGATTTGAGACACTGGTTTTCTGGTATGAGTAATTTAGTTCTTTTTGCAGGGGGAATATCAAGTACAGCCGCTTCCTCTAATCTTTTTCCATGTGCTGGTTAAATAAAGGGCTGAGATCAGGATGGGATGGATAGGGTATGAGCGATCAGGGCTTGGGGCCAAGCACAGGGAGGGGCACAGAGCAAGCCTTGAGCCACTGTCAGCCAAGAGAGCAGTTCCTCTTCCCTTTCTTCCCCTCTGCTTTGCTATGTTACTCCTTTTTTGTGCATTTTTGTGGTTTTAAAATGTCTGGTATAAAGTTTGCATTAAAAACTGGAGAGTGAAGAAATCAACATGGAAACTCTTGGAGAAGCCATGAAATGAAGGATGGAAGACCCAGAGAAGAGTCATCAGTCAGACAAGGGAAGAGAGCCAGACACCCACAGCAAGAGGTTCAGCAGTAAGCACAACTTTTTCTTATGTATTCAGAGGTGTGATTACAACATGGCTTAGAAGGCATATGTCCTGGGGGATTCTGGGTCTCATGACTCTCTGGATGCCTTGGCTCCTTCCATAACTTTTTCTTGTCTTTTCCTCCACTTTACATTCTGATCAATGTTAGGAGATCCTTGGCAATAGTTGTGTTCCTTGAGGTTTGTGTATGTGTATGTGCATGTGCATGTGTTTGTTGTGGAGAAAGGGATTGGTGATCAGGTTTGTCATAACCCTTAGAGAAATATGGGGGAAAAATTTATGACACACTGGATAACAACCTTTTATTACTTCTAAACTCCTATTTTACTTAAAGCCAATACCATATAGGTAAACATCAGGGGGAGATAGAAAAGAACTATGCATTCTGTCCTTATGGACAGCAACAAAAAGTAGCACTTTACTGGTTTTATTACACAAAGCCATACAAAAAAGAGTTCAGACTTTTGTGCTTTTTATATTTATACCATTTTAAAAATTGCTTTTATGCTTAAGTATGCTAATGACTGAGCATAACAAAGATATGTTATCCTGCATACATTCTGTCTTCAAAAGAGAATGGTCTGTTACCTAGGGAGCGTGTATAAACTCATGTTTCACACTCCCACGTACTTTTCTACCTTCTATTCCACTTCATTTTCACCTTCTACTCACCTTCCCACCATCCTCCTACAGTCTTACACACACTCCCACCCATCCATCCTTCATCCTTCCACCATCCTCCCATCCATGAAACCTCACCTCTCCCTCCTTGCTCCTCCTTCACTCAACCTCTGCTTCCTTCCCATCCACTTGTCCATCTTCTGAAGGCACAGTTTTTTAAGGTAAACTTTATATTAACTTCAAAAAATAAAATAACAGAAAAGAGGAAGCTTAGCAAATTGTGGAAGTATTACTTTAAAAAATTATTTCCAGGCACATTTATCTCATTTAATCCTAAAAACAAATTCAATTATTTCTCCAGTGTTCAGAAAGAAACATATATGAGCACAGATTGGTTAAATGATATGACAAAAGTCTCCTTATTAATAAAGAAAATGAAGAAATAAATGCTTAATAATATTCATATCTCATAAAACTAAACTCCCTTTTTTTGACTAGCAATGACATAGTACCTTCTTTGCATTTGGTAAAAAAAGTACAATATTACTCTTAACTGTAAACTATAAGTTACATTAAATGAATTTTTCCCATGTATCATCATATTCTTAACATCTTGCAGTATAGGGATATTTTGTAATTATATTATTAATCACAATCCTCATCTACCACCAAAAACACTATGCTATATGATAATCTAGTCCCTAGATTATCTTCTATTAATGTCAATTAACATTAACCTCCCTAATCTACCCCTTTCACCCATAATCATATTTATAAATCAGTGGTGTTAGTTATACTCATTATAATGTGCTACCATCAATTCTATTCATTACAATTGACCTTACTAAACATTCTACATACATTCAGTATCAGCTCCCTCTTCTCAACTCACTTTTTGTCTCCTATACTAACCTATACTTTATAGTTTAATTCCATATATTTGCTCGTATTTACTTCATATCAGTGAGACAGGCAATATTTGTCCTTTTATTTCTGGCTTATTACATTCAACATTATGTTCTCAAGGTTCATCCATATTGTCATATGCTTCTCCAGCTCATTTTTTCTTACAGCTGACTATTATTCCATTGTATGTATATACATATTATGCTTATCCCTTCATCGATTGACAGACATTTAGATTGTTTCCATCTTCCAGCAATTGTGAAAATAGTCTTAGTAACAGCATTGCTAGATCATATGGCAGTTCTAAATTTAATTTCCTGAGGAACCACCAAACCATCTTCCACAGAGGCTGCACCATTTTACAGTCTCACCAGCAGTGAAGCAGTGTTCCTATTTCTCCACATCCTCTCCAGCACTTGTTGATTTCTGTTTTTTAATAATGGCCATTCTGTAAGTTGTGAAATGATATCTCATTGTAGTTTTGATCTATATTTTCCTAATAGCTAGAGGTGTTCAGCATTGTTTCATGTGCTTTTTGAACATTTAAAATTCCTCTATGAAAAATTGTCTATTCAAGTGTTTTGCCCATTTTTAAATTGGGTTACTTGTCTTTTTGTCATTGAGTTGTGTGATCCATTTATATAACAAACTGTGATGTATTCACACGATGGAATATTTTGCAGATGTAATAAGAAATGGAGTCATAAAGCATACAGCAACATGGATGAACCCAGTTGAATGTAGCAAGCCAGACACAAAAGGACAAATACTATATGATCATGCTATTATGAACTAAATATATTATGTGAAGTATGAATATATTACAGGAAATACAAATGTGGGTAAAATTGCATATATAAGACCATTTTTCTTTGAAGCTGAACAAATGTATGTTAATACTACAAAATATTACTATCAGACAAAAAGAACATTATGTTAAATGAAAGAAACCAGACACAAAGTACTGTATAATGTGTGATTCTATTAATATAAAATGCAAATTTAAATCAATTTATAAAGATGAAATTAGATTAGTGGTTATATAGGGCTGGGGAAGGAATGCTAAGGGGTATGGAGTGTTTCTTTTTGGAGTAATGAAATTGTTCTAAAATTTTTCGAGGTGATGAATGTACATTGTGATTATACTAAAAGCCATTTATTATACACTTGGAATTGATTTTAAGGTATGTGAATATATCTCAATAAATAAAACTGCTTAATAAATAAATAAATAATTGTGCAAGAATATACAGACATAGCAGCTATGTATAGCAGGGAAAACATAGAAAGATAAATGGTAAAGAATTTTCTTTGTTTATTATTATTATTGAAATAATGAAAATGCTCTAATAATGATTGAAGTGATTAATGTACAACCATGTGATTATACTAAATACCATTGATTATACACTTTGCATGAATTGTATGCTTTAGTAATATGTATCAATAAAATTAATTTAAAAAAAATTAGGCCTGTTCAGGATAAATCACCATCAAGGTGGCCATGATTTACAATAGTGCCAGGTTTTATGCGTTCTTGAGTATATAGCATTCTATATTGCGAAGCAAATAAGCTCAAAGGAGACAAGGTTTATTTTTATGCTGCTTCAGGGCTAGTCTTGGAAAGAGCAAAAACATATTCAGACAAGGGCTCAAATTCTGATACTGGCATTATCTCCAAGTGAGACTGTTGATTCCTTCGTTGTTTATGTTAATAGATCATTTAAAAAGTGAAAAAAGCCATTAAAATATGCCTTAGCTTAATCTTGCTTTTGGCAGTTTTATTTGTTGAATAAATAATTCTACCACTGAAGGGACCTAGAGGGAAAGAGTGACTTGGAGGAGGGAAATTTGGACAACAGAGATTTCAGGACTTTGTCCCAGTTCTCTGAAATTCAGGACATGATCTCCAACGGGGACCACAACAGAGTCGAAGTTCAGTGGTCACTGAGCAGACCTTCTGCCTCCAGGTTGGTTAGGTTGGGGGGATGGGGTAGAGCCAGGGAAGAGTGTGGTCCCAGGAAGTGAAACCTGGGAAACAAGGGTTGTCTTGTGAAGGTTGAGGAGTTGGGCATGGAGGGAACCCTGAGCTGAAAAGGTGACTGTGACCAGCCACACCTGGACTGGGCAATGCCAGTGGCAGGGTTCCTGGCCTGCTATCTCAGGCCTTCCAGCACCTGGAGTGCTCTGTGGGAAAGACTGTGTGTCCATTTTACATTTCCTTTTTCCTCCATTTACATGTCTCATCCTGACAAATAGAAGTTGTGGGGGTAGAGCAACATAAAGAGCCACCTACTCTACTGACAACAAGTGTTGGGCCACAATGGCACCCATTATACCATAAACCTCTCCCATTAATGTAATCACAAGGGTATGCCTATGTGGAAATATCTCTCAAACATAAACATTTAGTAACAGTAACATTTAGTGTTTACCGTTTTGATTTTGGTACTTTTAGGGATATCTTGAAGCAAATGAATGTGAAAGCACAACATATCAAAACTTATGGGATGCACTGAAGGCAGTGCTGAGAGGGAATATTATAGCCCTAAATGCATACATTGAAAAGAAGAAAGAGCTAAAATCAAAGACCTAACTGCACATCTGGAGGAACTAGAAAAAGAACAACAAACTAAACCCAAAGCATGCAGAAGGAAAGAAATAATAAAGATTAGAGCAAAATTAAATAAAATTGAGAATAAAAGAACAATAGAATTCACAAAACCAAAAGCTGTTTTTTTTTTGAGAAGATTAATAAAATTGACAACCCTTAGAGAGACTAACAAAAAAAGAGAGAAGATGCAAATAAATAAAATCAGAAATGAGAGTTGAGTGATCACCACTGACCCCGCAGAAATAAAGAGTATCATAAGAGGATACTATGAAAAACAAAAGATGAAATAAAAGACTTCAACAATCAATATCAAGTAATGAGATTAAATCAATCATCAAAATCTCCCAATCAAGAAAAAGCCAGGGCCAGATACCTTCAAATTTGAATTCTATCAATCATTCTGTGAAGAACTAAGCAATCCTGCTCAAACTCTTCTAGAAAGTTAAAGAGGAGGGAACATTATCTAACTCATTCTATGATGCCAGCAACACTAACTTAAAAAAAAAAAAAAAAAAAAAAAGAAAGACTTCTGGAAAAGGTAACCATTATAAATGCCAATAAAATTGTATTGTGTGGGTTTTTAAAATATGTAACCCCACATATTTCTTCCTAAAGGTTTTAAAATTCAAATGCATAAAAAGTAATGATAAATCTATTGATATGAAATACAATATGCAAATATATAATTTGTAGCAAGTAAATAAAAATGGGGTGTGGAGGGGTAAAGAACATTATATGTGTATGTTATTGAATTTAAGCTGATATCAAATTAAATGTGATTGTTATAGATTTAGGATGTTAAATATAAGCTCTATGGTAAACACAAAGAAAATATATGAAAAATATATATGGTAAGAAATGAGAATATACTCAAAATGGTACAATACATCAAATCAAATAAATATGGAAGTAGCTATTAACAGAAATTTTAGGGACAAAAAAAGATGTAAGACTTACAAACAATGAACAATAAAAATGACAGAGGAATGGCCTTTATTATGAGTATCTACTTTTAATAACAATGGACTAAACTCTCCAGTCAAAAAGCAAAGATTGATGAAATGGATTAAAAAAGCATGACAGAACTATATGCTGTTTACAAGGGTCTCAAATTAATACAAGACCCAAGTAGATTGAAAGTGAAAGAATAAAAAAAATAAAATATGCCATACAAATAGTAACCAAAAATACCTTGGGTAGCTATACTAACATGAAATAAAATACACACCAAGTAAAAATGAGTTATAAGGACAAAGAATGCCAATATATAATGATAAAGAGCTCAACTCTATAAGAAGACAAAACAATTAGAAACTGGTGGTGTTTGGCACTATTCAGGCCCATATGCAAAGAATGTGAAATGTGTTTTCTTTTTTCTTTTTTTCCTCCCTTCCTTCCTTTCTCCCTTTTTTTCCTTCTTTTCTCTCTTTCTTTTGATATCTTTAGCATTCTAGGAACTCTGTCATTATACTAGCTAGATAAAAGATTAAAAATCAGATGCCTCAATGACTATATTCCAACAACAATGCATTAATAAATGAAAATGTTCAATGTGCAAAAAAGATTAAAAGGCATGCAAATAAGAGGAAATGATGGCCCAAAAAAAGAACAAGATAAAACACCATAAACCATTAGTGAGGAGAGTCAGACCATAGACATATCAGATGATTACTTATAAAAAATTGCCCAAAATAATGTCAAAGAGATAAACAAAAACATGGACAAAGAACTAAAGAAAATCAGAAAATGACAGATGAGAGAATATCATTAAGGAGATAGCAATTATGAAAGGAAATGAAACAGAGCTGAAGATGATTGTAACAGAAATTAAAAATACCCTAGAGTGATGCAACTGCGTATTGGAGTGGGCAGAAGTAAGAATCAATGTACTTTAAGATAAGACAATTGATATTGTTTTGTGTGAGAAGCAGAAAGGATAAAGAATGAAGAAAAGTGAAGAAAAGAGTCTGAGAGACCTGTGGGCACCATCAAACATACCAATTTATGAATTATGAAACCCCCAGAAGGAAAAGAAAAAGAGAAAGGGGCCAAAAGAATATTCAAAGAAACAATGGCTGAATATCTCACAAATTTAACAATATGCATGAATATACATATCCAAGAAACTAAAACAAAAAAAAACTCCAAACAGAATAAATCCAAAAGTACACACACCAATACACATTATAATCTAACTTGTGAAGCCAAAGAAAAGGAGAAAATTCAGAAAAACCACAAGATAGATGCAGTATCATGTACAAGGGAGCCTCCATGAGATAAAATGTTCATTTTTCATCAGAAACCATGGAGGCAGAAAGGCCTTGGGTAACATATTCAAAGTGATGAAAGACAAAATTTCCCAATCAAGATCCTACATCAGTCAAAATTGCCTTTCAAAATGAGAGAGAATAAGACATTCCCTGATAATCAAAGGCTGAAGGTGTTCATCACCACTAGACCAGACACACAAAAAGTGCTGAGGGTAGTTCTTCAGGCTGAAAGGAAAGGACACCAAACAATAGATTGAAGCTACATGAAAAAATAAAGATCTCTGGCAAAGATAATGGTATAGGTAAATATAAATGTCAGTGTCACTCAATTTTTGGTTTGTAACTTCACTTTTTACTTCTTATAGAATCTAAAATGCAAATGAATAAAATGTAGTGATAAATCTATGGTGTTGGACTCAATGTATCAATATATAATTTATGATGAGAATAACATAAAATGGGGGGACAAAGGAATATAGTAACTCAGTTTGTGTACCTTATGGAAGTTCAAATGGTATCAAATCAGCCTGATTTCTATAGATTTAGAGTGTTAAATTTATACCCTATGAAAACCACAAAGAAAATATCAGGAAAATAGGTACAGAGGGAAATGAGAAGGGATTTTTAATGGTTCACTATAAAAGATCAACTAAATACAAAGGAAAGATGTAATGGAAGAACTGAGGTACAAAAGATGTATAAGACCTAACAAAAGCATAGCATGAAATGGAAAAATGACTTATCAATGGTTACTTTAAATAAAATGAATTAAACTCTCTAGCCAAAAGGCAGAGGTTGGCAGAAGGAAAAAAATAGGTACAATCCAACTATATCCTGTTTAGAGGACACTCACCTTAATTTTATTTTATTTTTTTTTTATTATGGGTAAAAATCAAAATTCTCACAATACATACAAACATTTGCAAAATGATATATA
>JAKSZT010014112.1:0-10657 GCA_026826555.1 Tolypeutes matacus | reverse complement strand
CAGAACTGAGTGGGAGAGAGTGTGGTCTACAGTGTGAACTGTGGTCTATGGTTGGTGGCAAGGCTCCAGGATGTGTAAGTTCATTGAGGTTGGTGGGCCACACTGTGGGAGATGTTTGCGTGGGATGTGGTGGGAGGTGTGGGAGGTGGGCAACATGGGAATCCCAGTGGGTTCCGTGTAATATTTTAGGTAATCTAAGCACCTCTTAAAATATATGTGTATATATATATATAAATAACATTTTTGTAAGCAAATACACATATATGCATATATATTTATATATCATTTTACAAATGTTTGTATGTATTGTGAGAATTTTGATTTTTACCCATAATAAAAAAAATAAATAAATAAAGCAAATACAAACAAAAAACCAAGACATTGGGGGAACATATGGAAGGAATTTTCACTGTACATAAAAGATAACAGACATTTTGATGATGAAAGATACAGTGAAGGGTTCCACCAAAACTGTTGGGCAAAAGGGGGTCCCACTAAGTAAAGGATTATGAAGAAAAGACTCACAGGACTTGAAAGATTTAGAATCCAGCGCCACCACATTCTGAGTCCCTGAACACAGATAGGGAAGAGGAAAGTGACAATAATGCCTCCCTGCACCCTGAACAGAAGAGTGAGGAAGAAAATTTCACCTATGAGCATGTGTGTCAGATTGGGGGTATGAGCTCACTGGCCTGTGCCTCCACCTATTTCCCTCATAAAAATAATAGTTAAGTATGTGGCCAAGGTCCCTAGTTCCCTGCTGGGGTTGGGCAGCCCTATGACCCTGTTGGGGAAAAAGGGAAAAGAAGGGGGATCCAGACTTTCTGAGGCTATTAGACACAGTATAGTAATCCCTGTGCCTCTCAGGGCCACATGCAAACTAGTGACACCATGGTCTTTGGGATGGACATGTTGATTCATGACAGGATCACCACTAACATAAATTGGTTTACAAGGCCCTACAAAATGTCATAAACATTATATAACATTTACAGATGGGGCAATCAGCACTAGAAGGTCTAGAAGCTTGCCAAACAGGTAAAATTACTAGGGGGCCCTTGGGACAATAATCAGAAAAGCACAACAAAGACAAACAGAAGTTCTTGTCACTGGCAGCTCACAGTACAAGAGAGAGGCCAAAGAGCTGATAGGCCTCCGTGGCCATTGAAGACAACATGTGCCACCTCTGGGCATTCTTTGGACACCTCTAGTTAAGGCCACACACAAAGCAGTCAGCTTCAAATGGTGCCCCAAAAAAGCAGGTCTTCTGGATCTAACTATTCTGCCTCATTATGCCACCTTTAAGAATCCTTGTGATATCTTTGGAACCAAACAGGTAATCCAGGATAAGGACTGTCTCTTTTTTTTAATAAAAATGTTTTTAAAGATACTTAGATTATGTAAATGTTACACAAAAAATTTAGGGATTCTCATATGCCCCACCTCCTGTACCTCCCACAACCTCCCACATTAACATCCTTAATTAGTGTGGCACATCACCTGCAATGGATATACACATCCTGGGGCTTTGCCATTAAGCATGTAACATTGTAGACCACACGCTCTCCCCCACAGTTCTGCATGTTATATGATGATATAAAATGGCCTCTATCTGTCATTGCAATGTCACTCAGGATAATTCCCAAGTCCCAAAAAAGCCCTTGTATTACAACTAATTTTCCTTCCCTCTGCCTGCCCCCAGAGTGTCCAGTGGCCACTGGCTCCACATTAATGTTGTAATTTATTCCATTGCTTGAATCACAATATGTCTTTAAAAGAATACAGTAAGTCCACTCTAGGCCATAGTTCTTCCCCCAATCCTGAGGAGTCTGGGATGGTGATGTCCACTCCACCTCCAATTGAGAGGGGGCTTATATACCATGGATAAGATGGAATGGATTATCCTGCTTGCACCTGCAGTGTCTCTCCATTCCCTAGGATGGCTATTTTCTACCATCCTCTCCCTGCCAGCTGTCCTGGGTGAGTCCATTGAGCTGTAGAGTAGGAGTTGCAGGTGCACTGAGATTCTGGGTCCAGCTGGCATATGGGCAACTCAAAGACTCCAGCCTCTGGATATACACCTACAAACCCCAGCAACATGTATAGGTTTAGAATAGAAGGGAGAGATGAACCATGTGCAGGGAAGACATATTTGAGTCCACTTCTGTCACTCTCAGGAGCACACATTCAAAAGTAGGGCCCACTGATAAGGCATCAAATTCTGGAGCTATCTGCCCTGACACAGGACCTGGGTGACTCCAGAGCCCTCTGGAGCCCCTATATTTGGGGTAATATCCACTTTGGAAGCCTATGAGGTCCTACTGAGATGTGCATAAGCGTTGCCATTGGGCTGACATCCCAACTCACTTTGAAGTTTCTTAGCCAAATGAACGCATTTGTCTTTACCTTTTCCCCTTTTATTCAAGGCCTTTTTCCAATCGTATTGCCAGTTGGCACTAGGTAGTAATCCCTTGGCACCATGAAGGCTCAACCCCAGAAATCATGTCCCAAGCTGGGAGCAAGGTAATGCATTCATATGCTGAGTTTGGCTTAGAGAGAGGCCACATTTGAGCAACAAGGAAACCCTCAGGAGGAAACCCTTAGGCACCCCTTAACAATAGGCTATGTTTCAATTTCAAGAGCAAAGACTCATAAGGCTAGTCATCAATAACAAGGGACCATCAGGGGATCATCTTCCTTTGCCAGACACTGCCCCTGCACTTGGGGGACTGCTGCTGCTTCCTTAGAGAAATGTGGCAGAGCTCTCCAGGATGGGAATTCAGTATTCTCATTTATTGAGTGATTCTCCATTCACTGTGACCATGCCCCATAAACATTTGAACAATTTTATATACCTTGTATGTATGTTTATGTGAACTTCCTCCCAGGCACACCCCATCCTTTGGACGCTCAGTGATCTTGAAACAACTATTATATATTTGGGTAATCAAATTTATACTTTAAATTTGTTAAGAGCTCTTAAATGTGATTGTTCTTTCTCATCTGCAGCACCGTTTTCATGGACCCAGGTCCTGACCGGCAACATAAAAGAGACTGGGATCAGGGGACTCTCCGTCTGATATGGAAAAGCACCTTCGCCCTCTCACTCCCAGTGTCTCACTATTTTTCATTTTGTTTTCGAAGAAATTTTAGGTCACAGCAATGTCACACACAGAAAACAAGAGACTCTCCTATACCCAAACTCTTCCCCGTTTCCTCACCCCATATTACAACCTTTTTGTATGTGGACGGTAGCATTGTTATAACTGATATACAGCATTGTTATAACTGATATACAGATAGTGAAACATAGCTACTAAATATTGTCAATGGTTTACAGTATGGTTTATATTTAGATCATACACTTTTATAAATTTTGATGATATTTATCATGTCCTGTGTCCAACACTGTAAGATAATGAAAAATATTTCCACTGATCACTAAAAATATCCCTTGTTTGATCTATTCTGTTTCTCCCTCCCTATCTCCCCAGGGCCCACGATGACTCCCTGGCTTGACTCATTGGATGACAAGATTCATAGTTACATACAACAAGAGGCCTTGACACACTGGTTTGTGCCCCCTTATTAGGAACTGCCCTTGCTCTTGAGAGAACCCCACCCATCTATTTCTGAACAAATCAGTCCTCCCAAAGATAGGAGTCCATCTCCCTCCCACTCATTATGTGGGTCTCCACCCACTGCTACAACACATTATGACAGAATGAACACTCACACACTCCCTAGAAGGCTGCTCCAGGTGCGCCCTGTCCCAATTGCCCCACCCAACCACACCCTAAACCAGTGACACTTCCTTGTCATATAGCCATAAGAGCATTACCAACTCTGTACTTTCAACCTCATACCCACAAATCCCCAGTGTTCACCTGTTCCCTTTCCCATCTTTCCCTCCAGTATACTGGGTATTCTAACCCGCCCTTCCCAATCTACCCACCTGTCAACCCTGCACCACTCAACCCAATAATATCACTACCCACATGTCTGATCCCTTCAATACACAACTACGCTCTACCACTTTACCATAGATTATATCCATATGCGTGATGTCTCACAACTTTAGCAACTCATTCTTTTTCTTGTAAACCTATCTTTCAGACATAGCTCTCTAAGACTACTCAATTTCCTTAATTCATATCAGTGAGGTCTGATGGAGTTTCAGACTGACTACTGATAGAAAAGCAGATCACCTGGGAATATAATAAACAAGCTCTCCAGCTGGTTGGGGAAACAGCCTGAGACAATGCTTGAAATGTAAAAGAGCTGAGTCATTGACCTTTAAGAGTTGTTGATTTCAGCTCAGGTGAAACTGTTAAGTATTTATTATCCTTACACATGTGCACATGTATTTTGATTTGCCAAACAATGAATAAAAGCCACGCTCTATGAGGTGGCTGGGCGCTTCTATCCATATCGGACGAAGAGTCCCCTAATCCCAGTCTCTCTTCTCTTCTTGTCTTATTCTTTCTTTCTCATCCATGGCACCATTTTCACGGACCCAGGTCCTGACCGGCACCTGACCGGCAACATATGGCACCTGGACAGGAACCCTGAAAATGAAACTCTTCTTTCATTCAGTGCGTGGACCAAGGAGCTCCTGAGAGCAGTTTGAAAAGAAAAAGAAAACAGAAAAGGTAAGCTTCATCCTTGGAATGATCAGGGTAATGGGTAATCAGCAAACTTTGAAGAATTCTCTAGAGTGTTAAAAACTTTATTAAAATGCACTGGCGTAACTGTTAAATCCTTGGTTTTTGAGGAACTTTTTTTTTCTTGTGCAGAAACATTGTTATTGGTTTCAGCCACAAGGACAGGATATTTTAAACCTGGAACAATGGAAGTTAGTGATGAAAGCTTTCAAAAGAGCTTATCAAAAAGGAGAAATAATTCCCCTTCATGTATGGTCTTTGTGTAGTCTTATTTCTGTTGCTCTCGAACCTTTACAATCAGATGAAAATGAAGATTATAAACAGGATACTGCTATTGCTAACCTATAGCAGAACAAGCTAATGGTGATTTTGATGAAAATATACGTGAGGGGGTTAGTGAACGGGCAGGAACAGATAGACTCATGTCTAATAGAAAGAAGGAAAAGAAAAAGGAAGTTTATGGAAATTTTCCAGTGGTCGCTATGCCATCCGTTCCAAAAGATGATTTATTGTCTTTTGAACCAGCATTTGCACCTCCTAAGTTATCTACTGATCCATTTTTTACAACATTTGATGACCCTCCTAAAGTTTCTGTTTTTGTGCCAGCACAATCCTTGCCAACTATGAAAAGTATAGCACAAGGAAGTAGAGGAGGAGATTCTGAGGCTATACAACTTTTTTCTACTTTTCCAGTAACAGTAACTCAAATTCCAGTAGATGCTGACAATCCCCAAGGGGGTATACTATATGAGCATGCTCCTATTCCTTTTAAAACTATCAAAGAATTAAAACAAGCATGCACTCAATATGGTGTAAATTCTCCTTATACTCAAGGATTGGTGCAAGGAATGGCACAAGCAGACAGATTAATACCCTGGGACTGGGATTTGTTAGCTCGAGCTGTTCTTAGTCCAGCAGAATTTTTACAATTTAAAACTTGGTGGTTTGATGAAGCTAATATTGTAGCACGATGAAATCAACAGCAAAACACACCAGTGCCTATTACTGCAAGCAAATATTAGGAACAGGTCTATGGGCTGGAGTTCCTTGCCAAGCTCGATATGATGATATCGCCATTGTACAAGGTCGATTGTGCTGTCTAGCTGCCTGATGATGAATTTCCACCCCTGTACAGGCTGTACAATCATTTTCAAAAATTGTTCAGAGAAATACTTAGAACCTTACGTTGAATTTGTAGCTAGGCTGGCAGATGTAGTTAACAAGACAGTGGCTCAGCCTGACCTTAAAGAGATGCTTATTCTGATGTTGGCTTTTGATAATGCTAATAGTGAGTGTAAAAAGGCTTTGAGTCCCATAAAGGCAAATGGAGGTACTTTACAGGATTATATAAGGGCATGCCAAGACATTGGGTCTAATACATATAACATGACCCTTCTTGCAACAGCTATAAAAGGACATAGTCCTATGATTAACAATTTAAATTGCTTTAAATGTGGGAAACCAGGTCCCATGAAAAAAAGATTGCCGAACCAAAACTGGTGTAAGCGCTCTATCTAGTGGCAATAATAGATCAATACCGTCTCGTGTATGTCCTATATGTCAGAAGGGGTTTCATTGGGCCAAGGAATGCCATTCTAAATATCATAAAAATGGCAGTCTCATTAATAAGTTGGGAAAGTTCCAAGCGGGCCTCGCTCAAGGCCCTCAGACAAACAATATGAGCACCTCTTTCAACTTAGCTCAAATCTACCCAGTCAGCAACGGAGCAGCTTGCTCTGGCCTATAACAGAACTTAAGGCAGTTACTAAAGGCAGTGCAGCTGTAGATCTTCCCTCAGTTGAAACTAAGTTCATTATGCCTTCATTGGGTATACAAAAAATAAGAACAGGAATTAAAGGGCCTATCCCAGAAAACAATGTAGGTTTCATTATTGGCCATAGCAGTCTTACGACCCAGGGTGTTTTGGTGCAACCTGGGATCATTAACTCCAATTTTGATGGATAAATTTGTTTATTGGTACAAACTTTAACTCCCTATCAAATTGAATCAGGAGATAGCATAGTTCAACTTCTTTTGTTACCGTGTTGTAAACCTCCTTTAAAACGTGCAAAGGAATTTGGTTCCACTGGGCATAAAGTTTTTTGGCAAACAGCAATTGGGAATGAAAGGCCTGAAATTACCATATAAATAAACGGAAAGATATTTTTAGGATTGGTGGATACCGGGGCCGATGTCTCTATTATTGCTAAATGATATTGGCCACAAGCTTGGACTTTGCAAAAGGTGCCTACAGCTTTCACTGGCATTGGAACAATGACAGATGTTTACCAGAGTAGTCAGATATTTAAGGTAGAAGGTCCAGAAGGACAAGAGGCTGCTCTGCAACCTTATGTTGTGGATGTAGGACTTAATTTATGGGGAAGAGACTTATTATACCAATGGGGAGCTTATTTGAATATTCCTCACATTTCTGATACAGATAAACATCTTATTACTCATATGCAATATGCTTCCCCTTCCTGACCTGAAACTGGGCTTACTGGACACTACAGTGGCCTAGGATATTCAAATTTAGAGTAGGGGCTACTGTTACAAAGGGCTTCTCATTACCTTTAAAATGGCTGACAAACAAGCCTATCTGGGTAGAACAGTGGCCCCTTCCAAAAGAAAAATTTGAAGCCCTGAAAAAATTAGTGCAGGAGCAATTAATGGCAGGGCATATTGAGCCCTCTACTAGTCTGTGTAATTCTCCAGTTTTTGTAATTAAAAAGAAATCTGGCAAATGGTGCATGTTAACTGATTTGCATGAAATTAACAAAGTTATTCAACCTATGGGATCTTTACAGCCTGGGTTGCCATCCCCAGCTATGATCCCACAAAATTGGCATATTATTATTGACTTAAAAGTTTATTTCTTTACTATTCCTCTTAATCCAAATGATAGAGAAAAATTTGCACTTACTATTCCTTCTATTAATCATTCAACTCCTACTGAATGATGTCAGTGGAAAGTTTTACCTCAGGGAATGATGAACAGTCCTACATTATGTCAATCCTTTGTTCACATTCCGTTACAAATTTTACGAAAACCATTTCCTAAGGCTATAATTATTCATTATATGTATGATATTCTTTTTGCCACCAAGCAATCTTCTGAGCTGAAACAATTCTTCCTCAATATGGATTGCAAATAGCAGAAGAAAAAATTAAAAAAAAACAGGTTCCTTTTCAATATTTAGGACATACTATTAATAAAAATATTATAACTCCACAAAAAGTCCAGTTTCATACTGATAATTTACGTACTTTAAATGATTTTCAGAAATTACTGGGTGATATTAATTGGGTATGGCCTACTTTAGGAATTCCAACTAATACCTTAACTAATCTTTTCAATACTCTAACAGGAGACCCTGTCTTAAATAGCCCTCACATTTTAAGCCCAGAAGCAAAAGAGGAGTTAAAATGGCTAGAAAAGAGTGCAAAATAGCCAACTAACAAGGATAAATGTAAATCTTCCAATTTCTCTTCTAATATTTCCATCTTGCCATTCCCCTACTGGGATACTTTGCAAGAGGAGGGCATAATAGAATGGATATTCCTACCAAACAAAGATACAAAAAAACTTCATACTTATCCTGAAAAAATCTCAGCAATAATATCAAAGGGCCATATTCGCCTGAGACAGCTTATGGCTAGAGATCCTGATAAAATCATACTAGATCTTACAAAGCAGGAGCTTTCTCAGCTCTGGCAATTCAGTAACTCTTGGCAAGTGGCCTTAGCAGATTTTATTGGAATAATTGACAATCAATTCCCAAATTCAAAATTTTTACAGTTTTTAAAACGTACTTCATGGTTCTTCCTAAGGTTGTCAAACAACAACCACTCTCTGCTGCGCCAACTTACTACACTGATGGCAGCAGTAATGGAAATGCAGGCTATTTAGGCCCAACAACAAAATCTTGGAAAACACCTTATTTGTCTGCCGAAAAGGTAGAATTTATGGCTGTTGTTCAATTGCTAACTGATGTTTCTGAGCCTTTAAAATATTGTGTCTGATTCTGCTTATGTTTGTCACGTTGTTTGTCATATAGAAACAGCTCAAATAATTCCAGCTTCTGAATTAGAAGTTCTTTTCCTACAATTACAAAAAACTGTTTGTGAACAATCTAATCCAATCTACATTACTCATATTTATTCCCATTCTCAACTTCCTGGCCCTATGGCTTCACAGAATGATTTAGTAGATAATCTTATTGCTCATATAGAATCTCCTGCTGATTATCATAAACTTACACACACTAATGCTTCTGGCTTATGTCATAAGTATCCCCACTTAACAGTAAAAGAAAGTAAGAGGATTGTTAGACAATGTCCTACTTTTGGGCCCATAAATGCCCCCACTTTCTCTCCAGGAACTAATCCCTGTGGAGAACATCCTAATGAAATTTGGCAAATGGATGTTACACATGTGCCCTCTTTTGGCCGCCTTCAGTATGTGCATGTGACAGTGGACACATATTCTAATTTTATTTGGGCAACTGCTCAAGCTGGTGAAAAGGCCTCACATGTATGTTCTCATTTATTACATTGTTGTGCTGTAATGGGCCTGCTAGCACAGCTAAAAACTGATAATGGGCCTGCCTATCTTAGTCAATCTTTCAAAAAATTTTGCAGTGACTGGAATAATAAACATGTTACAGGAATTCCATATAACCCCCAAGGACAAGCCACAGTAGAAAAAAGTAATCACTTATTAAAATTAATGTTGCAAAAACAAAAAGGGGGAGATGGAGGAGAATCTGCTAAAGACAAACTATCTAAAGCATTGCTTACTTTAAAACTTCTTAATAGACAACAAATTTCTAATACCACAGCAGCAGAAAGACATTGGGAGGTTAAAAAAAGGAATGAAAATGAAAAATGTGGACAACTAATATATTGGAAAAATGAAACAACTAATAAATGGGAAAAAGGAGAGGTAAAATTTTGGGGCCAAGGGTTTGGTCTTATTATTACAGAAACAGGAGAAGAGCAGTGGATCCCCTGCAGAAGAATCAAGCCGAGAGATGAAGATGCTGCCAAGACTTAAACTATGGACATGGTGGTTTCATGTTTGATTAATTATAGGTAAAGTATTAGGTCAAGGTAAGATACCACATCATAATTACACTTATTGGGCATACATAACCAACCCACCTCTTCTAGAGCTATTAACATGGAATGATGAGTCTTATCCAATTGATCTTAATCAATCTCACAACAGACTACTTAATGACAAATGGCATATTTGTCATGGGCTTACAGAAGTTGTGTTGTTTAATGATGTCTACAACAGTCTCTGGAAGTTCACCTAAAAACTCCAGCATCACATATAGGTTTGAATAGAAGGGACTGATGGACCATGTGCAAGGAGGACTTATTTGAGTCCAACTCTGTCACTCTCAGGAGCACAGATTCCAAAGTAGAGTCCACTAATACGGCATCAATCTCTGGGGCTATCCCCCTTATATAGGACCTGGGTGTCTCCAGAACCCTCAGAAGCCCCTATGTGTGTGGTGATATCCACTTTGGTGTTCTGTGAGATCCTAATGAGGTGTGTGTAAGGGTTACATCTGGGATGACCTCCCGACTCTCTTTGAAGTCTCTTAGCCACATGAACTAATTTCTCTTTACATTTCCCCCCCCCCTTTTTTTTATTATGGGTAAAAATCAAAATTCTCACAATACATACAAACATTTGCATAATGATATATAAATATATGTGCATATATGTGTATTTGCTTACAAAAATGTTATTTATATATATATACATATATTTTAAGAGGTGCTTAGATTACCTAAAATATTACACGGAACCCACTGGGATTCCCATGTTGCCCACCTCCCACACCTCCCACCACATCCCACACAAACATCTCCCACAGTGTGGCCCACCAAATTCAATGAACCCACACATCCTGGAGCCTTGCCACCAACCACAGACCACAGTTCACACTGTAGACCACACTCTCTCCCACTCAGTTCTG
>JAKSZT010014099.1:14538-32396 GCA_026826555.1 Tolypeutes matacus | reverse complement strand
AAAAAAATAAAAAAAAAAAAAAAAAAAAAAAAAAAAAAAAAGAAATATTTTTTTAAAAAAAAAAAAAAAAAAAAAAAAAAAGAAATGGTTTTCAAAGTTAACTGAGTTCTGTGTTTTAACATTGATTATAAGTCAGTATAGGTACATAGTGGTAAATAAAGCATGTATTTTACCTAATTTCCTAACTAATCACTATAATGTTTTTACAGTTCACTAAAAGACTTCTGTGTTTTAACATTGAATGTAATTCAATATAAGGATATAGTTGTCTATAAAGCCTGTATTTTAAATCATTTTCAAAAGTAATCACTATAGTGTTTTCACAGTTTTTTAAGTGCATTCTGTTTTAACATTGAATGTAAGTCAATATAAGTATGTAGCAGTGAATAAAGCATATATTTTATGTAGTTTCCTAAAGAATCACTTTAGTGTTTTCCCAGTTCACTGTGTGAATTTTGTGTTTTCACATTGAATGAAGTTGTTATAAGTACATAGAGGTGAATAATGCATGTATTTTAAATCGTTTTCAAAACTAATCCCTATAGTGCTTTTTACAGTTCACTGAGTTCTGTATTTATTCATTGATTGTAAGTCAATATAAGTACATAGCACAGAATAAAGCATCTATTTTACCTAGTTTCCTGGCTATTCATTATTGTTTTTACAGTTTACTAAATGTATTGTCTTTTCACATTGAATGTAAGTCAATATAAGTATATAGCAGTGAATAAAATATGTATTTTCAATCATTTTCAAAATAATCACTACAGTGTTTTCACAGTTCACTAAGTAAATTCTGTGTTTAAACTTTGATTGTAGGTCAATATAAGTACATAATGCTCATTAAAACATGTATTTTATGTAGTGTTCAAATCTAATCATTGTTTTGCTAAGGAAGGGGCAGAAACTCTAAATGATATGCAGAGGCAGATTTATTCAATTAAATGGGTTTCTGTTTATATCAAATGATTATAACAATTGAGCAATCACAGAAAAGAGGAGTAAGCAATTAATGATATAGGAAAAAATAAATGTATAAACAACCACTCACCAAATTGGGGGAAAACACATCTGCTGTCTCATGACCTGGGAAGTGTCTTTGCAGGTGGTCAGAGTCCTGATTGGAAAAACAGTCCCAGGTAGTGTGCTCTCCTGGATGGGATTTTAATCAGCAACTTAGGGACTATATCATTTAAGGAGTTCTGAACCTCAGAATTCCAATGAATCTTGCATATCATGAAGACTGACCTCATCAAAGGTAACCAAATCCATCTGGTGGGTGGTGGCCAGCCCTCCACAGGAGAGATGTGGTGTTTCAAGGGGTCTTTTGTTCTATTCTGTTCATGGTCAAAACTCATCAGCTTTAACTTGATGTTAAATTTATAGGAGATACAAACAAGATGTGCAAATATCAAGTCTGATGGCTTGCTCCTTTTAAGGAGCTAATAGGTGACAGGGTGCCTGCATAGCAGTGTTATGACATCCCAAAGGACAAAGGGCAAATTAAGCTTTCACAATTCTAGGCAGAACTGCAGAGACTATTGATTAGAAAGCTAATGGATTTACAAGTCTTAATAATAATTTTCTTATACTACATCATTTGGTCCCAAGAATGGGAATTTATATATGCAAAAGAAAACAACAGACACATTTTCCCAGTGTTGTAATGAAGAAAGAAAAGAAAAACAACCTTGAATTGTAAGATACTGTACTCACAACAGGTATCCACAAGTTCTTAGAAGTCATCACATTCACAACAGGTGAATTATATTAAAAATTAATTATCGGAAAGCACTGTGCTCACAACAGTAGCCTACAAGTTTAATTATTCTACATACCCATTTTGGACAAATCATACACTAACATCAGCAATATTAGTAATAGATTGTAAGCAGAATGAGTAACACCATTTAAGTAAGCAACAACTTAATATAATGTGGCACAATGCAATAGCAATACTTATTAATGCCTTTTTCCAGGGCCAGCTCAAATAGGAAATGCATTTACTAATAGGGTCATGGGCTAAAGTTCCAATTTCTGTAATCTGAGATGCCATATGCTGTAAAGCCTGTGACATTTCTGTAATGGTCAGGAATATATACACAACATTGTCTATTAATTAACATAAAAGAGCCACCCTGGGCTGTGGTAAAAATGACCAAAGTCATTCTATTCTGTAGCACTGCTTTGTGTATCTTAACAAGATATTTTCCTTTCAATATCTCCCAAAATGATGATGTGGGGGGCAATATAGTGTAGCAGGAACATAATGTTGTCCCCACATACAATGCCCAGTCCAATTGAATAGCAAATAGTTAGCACCACATGCCCATAACCACCCCTTGGGTGACAAATAAGCTCCATTTTTCCTTTTGAGACAGCACTTTAGGGCTTCAACAATGAAATAGACTGTCATTTGTCAGAACCAAGATATGGCTGCATAATTCTAATGGAATTCATCCTACATCAGTAATATCTCCTGTTTTTTCCATGCACAAGGGAACCTCGTGGGTTAAGGTTATGGTTTCTGATGTCAACCATCCTAAACCATCAAAAACAGCTCTCCTTATACAGGTTTAAGCTTATTTACTTGTTCTCTTTCCAAAGAATAGGCATATTTTTTGGTTTCATTATAACGAGGAAAAGATAAAATAACAGTCTTTTGGGGGAAAAGAATAGACCAACAGCCCCACCTATGGGGCTTATCTTGCCAGGTCAAAAGAGCAATCCATATAGTCCAATTGGAAGGCACCAAAGTCCAGAGTAGTCCCAGTGCTCCTGATATTGCAAGGTCAGTGCATACCCAACATTGTGTCCAATTGTGTGCATGAGTGATGGCAGATGCCCATTGAAGAAAAGTATTCGTGGGAATTCATGCTGGGCAGAGGGTCAGGAGCCACAGGAAGCTGGAAATGATTGTTAAGATTCATGTAAATAACAATGGTTACCAGGTATGTTATAAACTTTTTCATCTGTGGGGAAACAATTGATACAGTATTATTTTTTCCTTGAGATTTAATTTCTGCAGGTAACTACACAGAATCAGAAGAGCACTTTACACAAACTTTAGTTCCTGGCATCAGAGCATTGGTAGAGCTGAAGACAGATTTTCCCTTTAAAGTAACTAATTGAGGCAGCTCTCCATTTATTTTAGTGTTCAAATGAGGCAATATTAGGAGATTAGCCACATGATCCCCCTTTAAAATTAATAAATCTTGTTCTCCTCCATTCTTTAAAATTAGTTTTATTTCTCCTTGATCGTCATGGTCAGTAACACCTCCTAACACTTGTATTCCTTTTAATGCCAGGGCTGAATGACAGACAAATCAATCCAAAATGTCCAGGAGGCAATTGTAAGCAAACTCCTATAGAAATCACAGCCTGCTGACCTACATTTAGTCTGTGTTCCCTGACTGAAAACAAATCCAAGCCTGCAGTTTCAGGGGTAGCAACAAAAGGTGCTTGTGCATCTGGATGCATTTTCCAGTATGATAGCAGAGGGTCATATACAGCTAATTTAGCATTAATAATTTGCAAATTAAGTGTTATCATTCTCATTAAAGGAGTACTAACATTATTAAGAGGATGATTATTTAAAATTATTAACACTGAGAACAGGTGTGCTTTCCAATGGCTGTATGAGCAATTTCCTAATTTCCATAGTTGTTTTTTTAGTAATCCATTCATCCTTTCAATTAACCCTGCTGCCTGTGGGTAGTATGGCATATGATAGATCTTTTCTTTATTATTTATACATGCATATTCTTTTATCAACTTACCTTTACAGTAGGTACCATTGTCACTTTGGATCTGCAGGAGAACTCCATAATATAAACTCAGAATTTCTAAAGTTTTGGTGATATTTTGTTGGATTGCATGTGTGTATGGGTAAGCAATTAAATGTCCTGAATAAATATCTACAACATTACATAAGTATAAACAATTTGGGGAATTTGGTTAAGGTCCAGCATAATCAATTTGCCAGATTTGACCAGGTAATTTGCCTCGAGCCAACTGCCCAGTCAATCATTGGGAACAGATCATTTTTGCTTATGCTGGCATATAGGACATTTTAAAATTACATCTTTAATTACTTCTAAAGTGATACCAATTTCACTGTCCTGTGTCCACCTGTAGGTGGCCTGTTCACCTAAATGGCCAACCTTCTGATGAGCCCATGATGCTAGTCCAAATAGATCTGGAGTGTCATTTTCTCCGACTGTAACAACAGTTATGTTTGACAGTTTATCTACCACTTGATTAAAAAGCTTATCTGTAGATACAGGAGAAAAATGAGCATCCACATGACATATGGTGGGGCTCTGTATATATCCTTGTGGCTGGTGAGTAAAAGTAAACTGTTGACCTTGCCACATAAAAACAAATTGATTCCATAATTCAGGAGGAATGTAAATGGTAAAGAATGCATCAACTAAATGAATTACTGCATATCACTCTCCAGGGTGATGTTGAACTTTCTCAATCAGGGTAATGGTGTCAGAACAGCTGCAGTTAATGCAGGAGTCAATTTATTCAGTTCTCTATACTTTACTGTCATTCTCCATGAACCATCAGATTTCTTTTCAGACTAGATAGGATTATTCCATTCAGAAATAATAGCCACCAACACACTTCCTTCAATATACTCTTGCATTTTTAAGGCTATTTCCTCATGCCATCCTGAAATTGCTTAAGCCAAATAACTGAGGTGGCAGCCAGAATTTGTACTGGGGGCATTAACAATTTCCCTACCACTATAGGGGTTGCCAACTTGGCCACACACACACCAAATTGGTGTTTTCCATCTTCCAAATTTAAAGTCATCCTCTTTAAAATGTCTATTCCAATTATATATTCTGGGATAGGGACAATTAATACAGAATACTTATGTCATGGCAACTGGCCAGTTTTCATATCTAAGTTTATTTGTACTGATTTAATTTCCTTTCCCTTCATCCTGTAATAGTCGCTGACTGCTCTTTCCCAAATTTTGGATTAGCATAAATTAATGTGGCCTTTGCCCCAGTGTCAATTAATGCACAGACTAAAATTTGGGATACACTTTTCCAAAAAATCTCTATGGCAATGAGTCTAACTTCTGGGGCTTGGCCTCCCCGTCAGAACTCAGTGAATGCTGACAATAAAAAATACAAAAGAGCACTAGGTTCTTTAGTGAGAAATGGTCCAACAAGCACCAAAGTTTCCATTTTAATATCTGGAGATTTAATTTGTACCTGTTTAACATGCAGGCCATTATTTTTGTGCATTTTCCATAGTTCACGGGAGTCAATACCATCAATTTTATATTTGGGCACACCAGTGTTTAACAAGGCCAAGAACATATCTTTCCTAGACATCCATGGCACAGGTTAGAAATATTAAATCATTCAAATCTTTTGTTCCAGGAGGTTTTGTCATCATCCAATTTCTTAAATCCCCTAGTTAAAGTATTCTGTCAATCGCGCTTTCAATAGGCTGGTCAGTGTCGTTCATGTGGAGAGTCATAATAATATGTTTATAAGTAGGAGGGGAAGTTTTAATTATCTTATTTCTAATCCTTACCTCTAAAAGAATATTCATAAGATCTTCTGCATTGCATCTAACAACTGCTACCTTCATTACCTCCTCTTTCAATTTCTGTACACAATATTTAAGAGTATACTGGGGTGATCAGTAGTGGGCCATGACTCCTCCAAGGAATATCAATACAGTGCTCCCTGAACTGCAAGAGTTAACAGTGTGGTACCATCTGAGTGCTGCCCCTGGGCGTTGGATGGGTGAGGAGTAAAACTACATTCCCAAATGATTGTTGTGTAGAAGACTCTAATGAAATAGCTATAAATGTAAAAGCATCTCCTTGGTGTAATCTGTTACCTCCAGCTCCTAATTCATAAAGATGCACTAGCCATGAAATCAGTGATTCTCCTGACTTCTGACTAGCTCAAGAGATGATATCATTAATTTCTTGTTAAGTAAAATTATCAATGACATCATGCCTAATAGACTGTCCATTATCAGTTTCCATTCTCCTCTCTAATTGTCTGGCTTCTTTATTTTATCAGCTATAGGAGGAGGGTCAGGGGGAGTCTTCAGCTCAGCCTTATTGGAATCCTCATCCCATATATTTCCATCCCACTCATCAGTGTCTCAACTTGGCCCAGCATTGGAAATAGTCATTTGTACCTTCTGAACAGTCACTTTCCCCTTCCTCTTCTTGTATTTATATTTTTCCACCTTAATTGTGACTTTTTCCACAATGTTTTGGTAAGTGTGGATTTGGTCAGTCAATATATAGGTCTGACACTGTAACATAGAAAGACAGCTTTGCAAATTGGTCACCTCTTTTTCTAAAGCTGACCTTTCTTGAACAGCCTTATCTCTTAGCAAAACCATATTCTTGCATGCTGTAAGTAAACAACATCCTCTGCATCCCAAATAAATATGTTCTTCTCCTTTTACATCAGTTACTCTTTGTAAAGCTTGGACTACCTGTGAAGATTCTGGGTGCTTAAACTGCAAATCCCAGTTCTCACACAATCCTGAGTATTTTTCCCATTGCATAGCCAAACTGGAAAAAGGAGTGTCCTCCCATCCAGGGGCAGACTCTTCAGGTTTATTCAAATTTTGAACCAAGTGATTATGGCTAAACAAAGTCATCCTGCCACCTATGCCAAAATGTTTTGTTAAGGAAGAGGCAGAAACTCTAAAGGCTATGCAAAGGCAGTTAATTCAATCAAATGAGTTTCAGGTTATATCAAATGATTATAACAATTGAGCAATCACAGAACAGGGGAATAATCAATTGAATGACATGGGAAAGAATGAAAGAATATACAAGCACTCACCAAATTGGAAGAAAACCCATGAGTTTGAGAATTCTCTTTGCAGTCAGCCAGAGTCCCAGTTGGAAAAACAGTTGAAGGCAGAGCATCCTCGCCTGGGGGATACTTCAACAGGCAGCTTGGGGACTATCCCTTTTAAAGGATTCTGAAACTCAGAACTCCAATGAGTCTTGCAACACATGAGTATTGACCTCATCAAAAGTAACCAAATCCATCCAGTGGAGGGTGGCTAGCCCTCTGCAGGAAAGATGCGGTTTCTTGAGGTGTCTCTTGTTCTATTCTGTTCATGGTCAGCTTTAATTTGATGTAACTTTACACGAGATACAAAAGAATGTGCAAATATCACGTCTGGTGATTTGTTCCTTTTAAACATTTATTTTTAGATAATAGGTGTCAGGGATGCCTGCATAGGAGCATTACAACATTCCAAAGGACAAAGGGCAAGTTAATCATTCACTAGTCTAGGCGGAAACATCAGAGACTATTGATTAGAAAGCTTGTGGATTCAAAGTTCTTAATAATAATTTTTTAAAAATGCATCAATCATGATAGTGTTTTCACAGTTAACTGAGTTCTGTGTTTTAACATTAATTGTAAGTCAATATAAGTACATAGCACACAATAAAGCATATAATTTGCATAGTTTTCTAAAATAATCAATAGTTTTTTCACAGTTCACTAACTGTGATGTGGTTTAACATTGATTGTATGTTAATATAAGTACATAGCACTCAATAAAGCATGTATTTTACTTAGTGTTCAACACTAATCAATATAGGGTTTTCACAGTTCACTGAGTTCTGTGTTTTAACATTGCTTGTGAGGAAAAATAAGGACAGAGCACTCAATAAATCACGTGCATTACTTAGTTTTCAAAACTAATCAAGGTAGATTTTTACATTTTGCTAAGTGTGATCTGTGTTTTAACATTAATTGTACATTAATATAACTATATAGCACTCAATAAAGCATGCATTTTACCTAGTTTTGAAAACTAATCAATACAGAGTTTTCACAGATCACTGAGTTCTGTGTTTTAACATTGAATGTAAGTCAATATAACTACATAGCCCTGAATAAAGCATGCATTTTACAGTTTTCAAAACTAATATAATGTTTTCAGTTCAGTAAGTGAGTTCTGTGATATAACATTGATAATTAGTTAAAATAACCAAATAGCACTGAATAAATAATGCATATTACATAGTTTTCAAAGTAACTAAGATAGTGTTTTCACAGTTCTCTGAGTTCTGTGTTTTAAAATTGATTTAAGTAAATATAAGTACATAACACTGAATAAAGCATGTATTTTATTTTATTTTTATTATATTTTTTATTTTTTAAAAGATATTTAGATTAAATAAATGTTACATAGAATATAGGGGATTCCCAAATGCCCCACTCCCCACACTTCCCACATATTCCCATAATGGTAACATCTTTCAATACTGTGGTACATTCATTACAATTGATAAAAACGTTTTGGAGTATCACCACTAAGCATGGATTATAGTTTATATTGTGTTTCCACCCTCTACCACTCAACTCTATAGGTTTTGATGGGATATATAATAGCCTGCACCTATGGTTGTAATATCATTCGGGATATTTCCCAATTCCCAAAAATGCCCCTGCCTTACACCTGTTTTTCCTCTCCCTACTGCCAGAACCTCCACTGGACACAGCCTCCATAACAACGATATTTTTCCATTGCTAGAATCACATTTTCTACAGTAGATTACTAGTAAATCTACTTTAGTCCATAGTTTGTTCTACAAACTGGAGGACTCTGTAATGGTGATGCCCATTCCACCTTTAATTGAGGAAGGCCTTTGATCTCATATGGCCAATGGATGGGGCTCTTTTGCTTGCAGTTGTAGATATTCTTGGTTCTTTGATAATTTGGTGTTTGTCCATTGTCTCCTCCTTGTTAGTTGTCATGGGTTAGTCCAATGAACTTGAGAGTAGGTTTTGCAACTCTGTTGAGATTCAGGGCCCAGCTGGCACATGCACAACCCCAAGGTTTAAGGCTCCTTGACATATACTTACCATTCTAGTACTAATTATTGGTTCAAATAGGAGAACCAAAGAGCCATGTGTGGGGAACCACAGCTAAGTCCAATTCTGTCTAAGTGGGAAGCATAAGTACCAAAGTAGGGCCTAAAGACAAGCAACCAAACTCCTGAGCTATCTGCCCTGACTATAGTGTCTGGATGTCTCCATAGCCCCCAGAAGCCCCTCTAGTTTGGCTGTCAATGAGATCCTGCTGAGTCATGCATAAGTGTCACCTCTGAGATGACCTCCCAACTCACTTTGAACTCATTTGTCTTTACCTTTCCCCCATTTTGGTCAAGATCTTTTTTTCAGGTTCATTGCCTGTTGGTACTTGGTATCAATCCCTCAGTGCCAGGGAGGTTCATCCCCAGGATGCAGGTCCCATGCTGGAGGGATGATATTGCATTTATACTCTGACTTCAGCTTAGAGAGAGGCCACATTTGAACAACTAGGAGGTTCCCAGTAGGTAACTCTTAGGCACCCTATAAAAATAGGTTGTTTCAATTTCAAGAACAAAGGCTTATAAGCATAGTCATCAATGTCAAGGGCCCATCAATGGGCCACCCTCCTCCATTAGTCATTGCCCCTATGCTTGGGTGATTCTTGCTGTTCCATTAGAGAATGTGGCAGAGCTCCTCAGGATGGGAATTTGATATTTTTTTGATATTGTGTGAACCTCCACTCACTGTGACAATGCCCCATGATATTTGAACATTTTTATATGCCTTATATTTATGTCCAGGTGAACTTCCTTCTATGTACCCCCTCACACTGACACTCCAAACCAATGATCTTCCCTTGCCACAGTTGTAATCCTTTTGTGATCCAAATTTTCTCCATAAATGAAGCCAACAAAATACCAAATACAATTAATAAGAAAATGAAATAATAATGACAGTTTTAAACATAAAAAATAAAATATAGAAAATTTTAAGAAAACTAAAAATAAAATTTTAAAGTTGGTATATTAAAGATAATTTTAAAATATTTTTTAAAAATTTTTTGACATTTTGTCTTTTATCACAATAAGATCTATTGTCTTCTATGTACAGTGACATGTACAAGTGAGTTCTGTGTAATAAAATTGATTGAAAGTCAATATAAGTCCATAGCATTGAATAAATTATGTATTTTACATAGCTTTCAGAACTAATCAACTTAGTGTTTTCAGGTCACTAAGAGAGCTTTTTTACTTTGATTATAAGTCAAAATAAAACATAGCAGTGAATAAACCATGTATTTTACATTGCATGCAAAATTAATCAAGAGTGTAATCACAGTTCACTACATGGCTTCTGCATTTTAACAGTGATTGTAAATCAATATAAGTACATAGCACTCAATAAAGCATGTCTTTACATATTTTTCAGAACTGATTGTGAGAGTGTTTTCACACTTCACTAAGTTTTGGGTTTTAACATTGGTTGTAAATCAATATAAAAACATAACACTGAATAAAACATCTATTTTACATAGTTTTCAAAATGAACTAACACAATGTTTTCAGTTCACTAATTGAGTTCTCTGTTATATAACATTGAATGTATGTCAATATAAAAATATAGCACTGAATAAACCATATATATTTTGTAGTTTGAAAAATAACTAAGAGTGTATTCAGAGTTCTCTGAGTTATATATTTTTAAATTGATTGTATGTCAATATAACTGCATAGTACTAATAAAGCAAGTATTTTATATAGTTTATAAAACTAAGATAGTGTTTTCACAGTTCTCTTAGTGAGTTCTATGTTTTCACAATGATTGTAAGACAATCTAATCATAGCACCAAATAAACCACTTATTTTTTTTTATAGTTTTCAAACTTATCAACAATATTTTCATAATTCACAAAGGTAGTGCTGTATTTTCACATTGACTGTAAGTCAGTATATATACAGAGCATTGAATAAAGCATGTATTTTACATATTTTTCAAAACTAATCATGATAGTGTTTTCACACTTCACTGGGTTATTTAACATTGATTGTAAATCCATATAACTACACGGCACTTATTAAAGCATTTTTTCCATAGTTTTCAAAACTAACTATTATAGTGTTTTCAGTTTAGTGAGTTCTGTGACAACATAGATTTATGTCAATATAACTACATAGCACTGAATAAAGCATATATATTACATAGTTTTCAAAAGTAAGATAGTGTATTCAGAGTTCACTAATTGAGTTCTGTATTTTGACATTGATTAAAAGTCAATATAAGTACACAGCACTGATAATGTTCTTAATTTATATAGTTTTCAACACTAATCAACTTACTGTTTTCACAGTTCACTAAATGAGTGTTGTGTTTTTACTTTGTAAGTCAATATAAGTACATAACACTGAATAAATCCCACATTTTACATAGTTTTCAAAATTAATAATCATAGTGTTTTCACAGTTCACTATGTGAGTTCTGAGTTTTAACATAGTATCGAAGTCAATATATATAATAGCACTGAGTAAATGACATATTTTACATAGTTTTCAAAACTAATCAACAGTGTTTTTACAGTTCACTAAGTGAGTTCATTGTTTCACATTGATTATAAGTCATTATAAGGACATGGTTCTGAATATGGCATGTATTTTACATAGATTTCAAAACTAATCAACATAATCTTTTCATAGTTCACTAAATGAGTTCTGTGTTTAAACATTGTTTGTAGATCAACATAACTATGTAGCACTGAATAAAGCATGTGTTTTACATCATTTCTAAAGCTAATCAAAATAGTGTTTTCACAGTAAACTGTGATTTTTTTTTATTTTTTGTATGTCCATATAAGTAAATAACACAAATAAACATTCATTTTACATATGTTTCAAAAATAATCAATATATAATTTTCACAGTACACAAAATGAGTTTTGTGATTTAACATTGGTTATAAGTTTATAACTACATATCACTGAAAAAGTACTTATTTTATAAAGTTTTCAAAGCTAATCAACATCGGGTTTTCACATTTCACTGAGTGATTCTGTGTTTTCACAATTACTGTAAGTCAGTATAAATACATAGCACTGAATAATGCACATAATTTACATTATTTCAAAACTAATCCAGACAGTGTTTTCACATTTCACTAAGTGAGTTCTGTGTTTTCACATTGACTGTAAGCCCATATAAGTACATAGTTTGGAATGAAGGATATATTGTATATAGTATTAATAACTAATCAACATAATATTTTCACAGTTCACTAACAGAGGGCAGTGTTTTCTTATTGATTGTAAGTCAGTGTATGTATAGAGCATTGAATAAACAAGTATTTTACATATCTTTCAAAACTGATCATGATACTGTTTCACAGTTCACTGAGTTCTGTGTTTTACCATTGATTGTAAATCAATATATCTATGTACCACTGATTAAAGCATCTATTTTACCTAGATTTCAAAACTAACTAATAGGATTCTCAGTTTACTGTGTGAGTTTTGTGTTACATAGATTTTATGCCAATATAACTACATAGCACTGAATAAAATGTATATATTACATAGTTTTCAAAACCAGCTAAGTGTATTCAGAGTTCACTAATAGAGTTTTCTGTTTTCAGATTGATTGTAAGTCAATATAAGTATATAACACTGAATAACACACTTATTTTATATAGTTTTCAAAACTAATCAGCATACTGTTTTCACAGTTCAATAAGTGAGTGTTGTGTTTTTACTTTGACTGTAAGCCATTATAAGTACATTACACTGAATAACTATGTATTGTACGTAGTTTTCAAAATTAACCATCAGAGTGTTTTAACAGTTCGCTATGTGAGTTCTGAATTTTAACATTGATTGTAAGTTAACATAAATACATATAACTGAATAAAGCATGTGTTTTACATATTTTACAAAACTAATCAACATAGTGTTTTCACAGTTCACTGAGTTCTGTGTTTTCATATTGGTTGTCAGTAAATATAAATACATAACACTGAGTAAAGCACATATTTTTTATAGTTGTCCAAACTAATCACAAAAGTCTTCTCACAGTTCAAATGAGTTCTATGTTTTGACATTAATTGTAAGTTAATATAAATAAATAGAGCTGAATAAGGCATTTATTTTACATAGATTTCAAAAATAAAATGGTGTTTTCACAGATCACTATATGAGTTCTGTGGTTTAACATTGATTATAATTCAATATAATGACATAGCATTGATTAAAGAATTTATTTTATTTAGGTTTCAAAACTCTCAAATAGCATTTTTAGGACCACTGAGTTCTGTGTTTTAATATTGATTGTTAGTCTATATAACTACATAGCATTGAATAAAGCATGTATTTTTCATAGTTTTCTAAACTCAGTAAGATAGTGTTTTCACACACTGAGATTTGTCTTTTAACATTGACTGTAATTCAATATAAGTACAAAGCACTGAATAAAACATGTATTTTCCATAGTTTACAAAACTAGGAAAAATTAAAGAAGAGGAGGCAAGAATGGCATCAGTTTAGAAGAGCACTCACTGACTCGCTCTCTGTGAGGATGGCTGGTTGGAGACAGGGTCTGTGCTGTGGGCGCACAGAGCAAGAAGCTTGGGACATCTATCTGGAGGCAGCATGACAGCGTGGCTTGCTCAGTAGACATTTGTAAGTTTTAACCCTGCCCGTGGAGGTTAACACAGATGACTAAGCTCCACCCTCAGGGAAAAAGGCTGATTTGAGCCACGACTCTGGCCAGCAACCCAGTGAGAGGGAGTGTTCTCTGAGAGCGGGAGGGTTCTGGCAAAGAATTGAGAAGAGTTTCCTTCCTGTGGATTTGGCTGCCTGGAACCCCTTGCAGCTTTGGGGAACAAAATAGCTGGCTTGAATCAGCACTAGCCAGAAAGGAGTGGTGAATCTGCTGAGGAAGTTGATTTACCCAGCTGCCCAGGGATACGACTCAACTCCTGCCGGCAACACGGTGAGAGGGAGCATTTTCCAAGAGTAGGAAGGTTCTGACTGAAGGTGGAGAGGGGTTTCCTTTCTGTCAATTTGGCTGCCTGGACCCTCTCATAGCTTTGGGGAGCAGATAAGCCAGCTTGAAGCAGCACCAGGCTGAGGGGAGAGGTGAATCTACTGAGGAAGCATGATATACCCAGCAGCCTGGTGACACTATGCTTGGCTCCAGAGGGGGTAGAGTCAGCCAATTTTCTCATTCTGCATGGACAAGCATCAGAGTTTCAGCTCCCCTGGGGAGGCCAGGAAGTGGGGAGTGCTTGATTAGTTTCCATGAGCCTCGTTAGGGTCCCCTTGGTGAAGGGGGTGGTCTAGAAGAGGACTTCTTTTGGTCCCTTATTTCACAAAAAAAAAAGAA
Organism: Tolypeutes matacus; assembly: GCA_026826555.1. Classification (NCBI taxonomy): domain Eukaryota; kingdom Metazoa; phylum Chordata; class Mammalia; order Cingulata; family Chlamyphoridae; genus Tolypeutes; species Tolypeutes matacus. Next base: position 18,190 of record JAKSZT010014099.1, on the reverse strand, counting down.
GAAGAAGAAAAAGAAGAAGACAGTCACTTAAAAAAATAAAAAATGAATTTTTCTTTTTAACTTAGTTTAATACAATTGATTGATAAACACAAGCAGGCTGAGAGGTTCCACAAGGGCCCAAGAAGGAACAATGTTCTTCCTTAGATTTGTTTGACTGCTTGCATCTGTGGTTTTTTTGTTTTTCTGTTTATTTGTTGTCTCTTGCTTTTCTTTCCTCTTTCCTTCCCCCTTCTTTTTTCCTTCTTTTTAATTAGGTGCTGCTAGCTTCTCTCTTCTTTGCTGTGCTGCTTCTTCAGTGATTTCCCATTCTCTGTCTATATTGATTTTATCTCACAAGCTATCTCTTCCCCTTCCTTCATCTTTCTGCCTTCTGCTTTCTGTTCTGGTTCTTACATACCACTTTTTTTCATTAGTCCACAACTTAAGGGAGTCAATTTCTATTCTATCTATTCCATTTTCTTCTTTTTTAATTAATATTAAATTTTTCCTTTCAGCCCATTCTTTACTTTTTCTCTCACTCCTCATCATTCTAGCCTTATAAATCATTATATATATACATTCCTCTATTTGGTTTCCCAGTCCATTGTAAGTATTCCACTTTTTTTCCTATAACTCTACACTGCCTAAATGAGCTAAATATTTGTTTCACTAAGTCTTATATGGCCTCTTCTCTAACTTTTATCAATATTACTATTATCCTTCTTCCTTTCTCACATCTTTTGATTCCCCTGACCCTAATCATTTGCCTTCAAGGGAATATAGAAAGAAGCAAGGAAATAAAATAAGAAGAAAAAGTGTCAAAGAGAAAACTTAACACACACACAGAACCACCAGCTAAATAAAACTCTAGAGCAGAGAGAGAAGTTAGTCAATGGAATAAACCCATCAAGATAAAATGATGACTAGAGGGCAAAAAAAATTACAAACCATACTGAGAAACAGGAAGATATGGACCAGCCCAATGAACAAACTAAAAACCAGGAAGAGATGCAGAACATCAAACAACTACTCAAAGCTTTCCAAACAAATATCATGGACCAACTTAATGAAGCAAAGGAAGAGATTAGAGATATTAAGAAGACACTGGGAGAACATACTGAGGAAATTTTAAACATACATAAAAAGATAACAGATATAATGGTGATGAATGGCACAATCCAAGAAATCAAAAAGACACTGGATTCACATAACAGCAGACTTGAACAGGCAGAAGAAAGAATTAGTGATGTGGAAGATAATACATCTGAAATCAAACAGATAGTAGAACAGATAGAAAAAAAGATAGAAAAAATCCAGCAGGGATTTAACCAGCAACACAAAATGCACAAACACACTCATTATGGGGATCCCAGAAGAAGAAGAGAAGGGAAAGAGAACAGAAGGAGTGTTGAAGGAAATAATGGCTGAAAAGTTCCCAACCCTATTGAAAGAGATGGATGTGCAGATCCAAGAAGCACAGCACACCACAAACAGTGTAAATCCCACCAGGTCAACTCCAAGACATATACTTCTCAAAATGTCCAATGCTCAAGGCAAAGAGAAAATACTCAAGGCACCAAGAGAAAAGAGAACCATCACATACAAGGGAAGCACAATAAGATTAAGTGCTGATTTCTCATCTGAAACCATGGAGGCAAGAAGACAGTGGTATGACATAGTCAAAGTACTAAAAGAAAAAACTTACAGTCACAAAATCTCTATCCAGCAAAATTGGCATTCAAAAATGATGGAGAATTCAAAATATTCACAGATAAACAGAAATTCAGAGTATGCCAATAAGAAACCTGCACTTCAAGAAATACTAAAGGAAGTTCTACAAGTTGAAAGGAAAAAACAAGGAAGAGAGAGTTGGAGAAGAGTTTAAAAACAACTAAAAAGACAAAAACAGAAACAAAACAATATATGACATACATTAACCAAAGGAAAATATGGCTGAAGTAAGAAATTTGTTGTGAGTAATAACACTGAATGTTAATGAATTAAATTCACCAGTCAAGAGGCACATATTGGCAGAATGGATAAGGAAATATGATACATCTTTATGCTGTCTACAGGAAACCCACCTTCAACCCAGAGATTCAAGGATGCTGAAAGTGAATGGCAGGAAAACAATTTTACAAGTTAACAATAGCCAAAAAAGAGCAGGAGTAGCTATTCTAATATCAGACAAAATAGACTTTAAATGCAAAACTATTGTAAGAGACAAATATGGACACTATATATTAGTAAAAGGGGTAATTTCTCAAAAAGAGAGAACAATCATAAACATTTATGCACCTAATCAGGGTGCCTCAAAATACATGAGGCAAACTCTGGAAAAACTAAGTTGAGAAATAAATGCTTCTACAATTATGCTGGGGGACTTTAATACAACATTATCATCATTAAACAGAACATCTAGACAGAGAATCAATAAAGAAACAAAGACTCTGAATGATCCAGGAGGACCTGGATCTAATAGAAATATACAGAACACTACACCCAAATAAAGCAGGATTTACATTCTTCTCAAGTGCAAATGGATCATACTCCTGTATAGACCACATGCTAGGCCACAGAACTACTATCAATGAATTCAGAAAGATTGAGATTATACAAAGTAGTTTCTCTGACCACAATGGAATGAAATTGGACATCACTAAGGGCCAGAAAAAAGATTAGGCACAAGGATATGGAAGTTAAACAACACACTCTTACACAAACAGTGGGTCAAGGAGGAAATCACAAAAAAAAATCAGTAACTACCTTGAAACTAATGAAAATGACAACACAACATATCAAAACCTATGGGATGCAGCAAAAGTTGTCCTGAGAGGGAAGTTCATAGCCATAAATACATATATTAAAAAACAAAAAAGAGCTAAATTGAAGAACTAACTGCACACTTGGAGGAACTGGAAAAATAAGAACAAACTAAACATGAAAGAAGTAGAGACAGAAGGCAAGATGGTGTTAGTGTAGGAGGGCGCACACTGCAAGCTCCCAGAGCAAGGCAGATTGTGGACGGGGTCCTGCCCGGGGGTCTGTGCTGTGCACGCGTGGAGTGAGAAGCTTGGGACATCTATCTGCGCGGATCAGCGGCGTGGACCAACCGGTGGAGATTCGGGAGTTTTGAGGCTGCCGGTGGAGGTTGGCACAGGCAGCTGAGCCCCGCGGTTAGGGAGAAAAAAAATAAAACGTCCATTTGGAGCCGCGGGCAGGGCGAAAAAGTTTTACTTTCTGGGGATCTGACTGCCTGGCGCCCCTTGGACCTTGTGTGAACAGAGCAAACGAGCTAATCAGCACCCGGTGAACCGGAGGGGGGATTTTGGTCGGGAAATGGAGCTGATTTCCCTAGCCACCCAGGGATAAGACCCGGGCCGCTGCGGAGCCAGGAGGAAGGGACAATTCTCAAAAAAGGGAGGGTTCGGTTGGAAGACAGGGAAGGATATATTATAGTTTTAGACATTGATCTGGCTGCCTGCACCGCCCCATAGCTTTGGTGCGCAGATAAGCTGACCTGAAGCAGCATCAGGCTGAGAGCAGACGCGAATCTGCACTCAAACTGATTTACTGAGCAGCCCGGTGACACTGGAGCTCGGCGCCAGAAGGGGTGGAATCCGCCATCTTTAGCACTCCTCACTGAATAACATCAGAGCTTCAGCTAACCTGG
>JAKSZT010014099.1:0-14438 GCA_026826555.1 Tolypeutes matacus | reverse complement strand
TTAAAATATATGTATATATATATATATATATAAATAACATTTTTGTAAGCAAATACACATATATGCATATATATTTATATATCATTTTGCAAATGTTTGTATGTATTGTGAGAATTTTGATTTTTACCCATAATAAAAAAATAAATTAATTAATTTAAAAAAAAAGAAGTAGAAAGAAGGAAATAACAAAGATTAGAGCAGAAGTAAATGAAATAGAGAATAAGAAAGCACTAGAAAAAATAAACAAAACCAAAAGTTGGTTCTTCAAGAAGGTCAATAAAAATGACAAACCCTTAGCCAGACTAACAAAGAAAAAGAGAGAAGAGATGCAAATATACAAAATAAGGAATGAGCAAGGGTATATCACTACTGACCCAACAGAATTACAATATCATAAGACGACACTTTGAAAAATTATATGTCATCAAGAATGACAATTTAGAGGAAATGGACAAGTTGCTAGAAACTCACAAACAGCCTATATTGATGAAGGAAGAAATTGATGAACTCAACAGTCCAATTACAAGTAAAGAGATAGACTCAGTCATCAAAAACCTCCCAACTAAGAAGAGTCCAGGACCCGAAGGCTTCACAGCTGAATTCTAACAAACATTCCAGAAAGAGCTAACACCAATTCTGCTTAAGGGTTTCCAAAAAATAGAGGTAGAAGGAATATTGCCTAACTCATTCTATGATGTGAACATTACCCAAATATTAACACTCAATTAATCATGTATTTTACTTAGTTTTGAAACTAAGCCTGATGGTGCTTTCACAGTTTGCCAATTGAGTTCTGTGCTTTAACATTGATTGTAAGTCAATACAATTACACAGTGCTCAAAAAACATGTATTTTACAAACTTTTCAAAACTAATCACTGTAGACTTTTAACAGTTCCCTATGTGAGTTCTGAGTTTTAACGGTGTTTGTAAGTCTTTAGAAGTACCTAACACTCAATAAATCATATATTACATATAGTTTTAATGACTAATCACTATCATGTTTTCACAGTTCACAAATGGAGTTTTGTGTTTTAACATTAATTTTAAGTCAATATAAGCATATAGCAGAAAATAAAGCTTGTATTTTAATTAATATTCAAAACTAATCATGATAGGGTTTTCACAGTTCACTAAGTGAGCTCTGTGTTTTAACATTGATAGTGTCAACATAATTACATAACACTCAAACTTGTACATTATATAGTTTAAAAACTGATCACTATGGTGTTTTCAGAGTTCAATAAGTGAGTTCAGTGTTTTAACACTTATTGTAATTCATTATACATACATAGAACTCAATAATGAGTGTATTTTACAATTATCCAAGCTAATCACTGTAGTGTTTTCACAGTTTATTGAGTGTTCTGTTTTTTAACATTGATTGTAAATCCATACAAATTACATAACAGTCAAAAAAGAAAGTGTTTTACTTAGTTTTCCAAATTAATTTTTATAGTGTTTTCCCAGTTCACAAAGTTTGTTCTGTGTATTCACATTAATTGTAAGTCTATAAAAGTTCATAGTACTCAATAAAGCATATATTTTACTTAGACTTCCAAGATACTTTCGATAGTGTTTTTGCTGTGCACTGAGTTCTGTGTTTTATCAGTTATTGTGAATCAATATAAGTACATAACGCTCTTTAAAGCATGTATTTTACACAATTTTACAAACTAATCATGATCATGATTTCTGTGTTTTAACATTGATTCAAGGTCAACACAAGTACATAGCATCAATAAAGCATGTATTTTACTTAATTTTCCAAATTAATCATGATAGTGTTTTCACAGTTTACTAAGTGATTTCTGTGTTTTAACAATAATTGTAAGTCAATATAAGTACATAAGCCTCTAAAAAAAGATTATTTTACATAGTATTCAAAACTAATCACTATAGTGTTGTCACAGTTCACTAAGACATTTCTGTGTTTTAATATTGATCAATATCAATATAAATAAATAGCACCCAATAAAGTATGCATTTTACATAGGTTCCAAACTAATCTCTATAGTTTTTCTGTATTTCACTGAATTCTGTATTTTACCATTTATTTTAAGTCATGTAAGTACATAGCACTCAATAAAACATGTAATTTACTTAGTTTTCAAAACTAATTTGATAGTGTTCTCACAGCTCAATAAAATGTTTTTTTAACATTGATTTTAAGTCAGTATAAGTACATAGCACTCACTAATGCATATATTTTACATTGTTTTCCAACTTAATCATGTAGATTTTTGCAGTTCACTGAGTTCTGTGTTTAGCATTAATTCTAAGTCAATATAAGAACATGAACCATAAAAAGCAATCACTTTATAAACTTTTCAAAACTAATTGCTATGGTGTTTTCACAATTTGCTAAGTGAGTTCTGTGTTTTGACATTGATTGTAAGTCAATAGAAGTACATAGCAATCAATAAAGCATGTATTTTACTTACTTTTCCAGACTAATCACTATAATGTTTTCAAAGTTCAGTAAGAGTGTTCTGTGATTTAACATTGACTGTAAGTTCATAGAAATACATAGCACTCAATAAATCATTTATTTTATTTAGATTTCTATATTACTTTTGATAGTGTTTTTGCAGTTCTGTGTTTTAACATTGTAAGTCAATATAGTAAATGGAACTCAAGCATGTATTTTGCATAGTTATCTAAAGTAATCACTATACAGCTTCCCATTTCACTGAGTACTGTGTTTTAACCTTGATTGTAAGTCAATATATGTAGGTAGAACTCACTTAAGCATATATTATACATAGTTTTCAAAACAGACCACTACAGTGTTTTCCCAAATCACTAGTGTGTTCTTAGTTTTAACAGTGATTTTAAGACAATAAAAGTACATAGACTTAATAAGCATATATTTTTCTGTTTTCCATACTCTTCATAACAGTTATTTCCCAGTTCTCTGAGTTCTGTGTTTTAACATTAATTATGAGTCAATATAAGTACACAGCGCCCAATAAAACATGTATTTTACATAGTTTTTCAAACTAATCTTTATAAGTGTTTTCATATTCATTAAGTGACTTCTGAGTTTACCATTGATTGAAGTAAAAAAAATACATATCTCTCAATAAAGCATGTGTTTTACATAGTGTTTGAAACTAATCACTGTAGTGTTCTCATAGTTCCCTGAGTTCTGTGCTTTTGTTGATTATAAGTCAAATAAGTACATAGCATGAATAAAACATCTATTTACTTTGTTATCAAAAGTAATCATGATATTGTTTTCCCAGTTTACTAAGTGAATTCTGTTTTAATATTTATTGTAATTCAATATATGTACATAACACTCAATAATGAGTGTATTTTCCAAAAATATCCAAACTAATTACCATAGGTTTTTCATGGTTCACAAACAGGTTTCTGTGTTTTAACATTGATTGCAATTCCATGCAAATATATAGCACTCAATAATCATGTGTTTTACTTAGTTTTGCAAACTAATCATATAGTTTTTTTCATAATTCACTGAGTGCGTCCTGTTTTAAAATTAATTATGTCTATATAAATACATAAGACTAAATAAATCATGTTTTTACATACTTTTCAAAACTCATGAAATAGATTTCCCAGTTCACTGAGTTCACTGAGTTCCATGTTTTAAAATTGACTCTTAGTCAATTTTAAAATTTTACTTATATTGACTTACAATTTTATTGTAAGTCAATATAAGTAAATAAGTATATAGAACTCAATAAACATGTATTTTACTTACTTTTCCAAACTATTTTGGTAATGTCTTCATGGTTCACTAAGTGAGTTCTTTGTTTTAACAGTTATTGTAAGTCAATATAAGTACATGGCACAAATAAAGCATATATTTAACACAGTTTGCCAAGCTAATCGTGATTGTGTTTTTCAGTTCACTGAATTCTGTTTTAACATTGATTGTAAGTCAATATATGTACATATCTTTAAACAAACCATGTATTTTACACAGTTTTCAAAACTAATCAGTATAGTGTTTTCATAGTTCACTAGTATAGTTCTGTGTTTTAATATTGATTGTAAGTCTATATAAATAAATAACACTCAATAAAGTATATATTTTACATAGTTTTCAAACTAATCACTAGAGTGCTTTCACAGTTTACTAAGTGAGCTGTGTTTTAACATTGATTGACAGTCAATATAATTTTATAGCACTCAATAAAACATGTCTAATACTTAGATTTCAAAAATAATCTTGATAGTGTTTTTCAGTTCTCTAAGTGAGTTCCTAGTTTAACATTTATTGTAAGTCAATATAAGGAAATAGCAATCAATAAAGAACATATTTTACTTAGATTTCAAAACTAATCATGGTGTTGCTTTTGCAGTTCACTAAGTGATTTCTATGTTTTAACATTGAGGCTAAGTCAATATAAATACATAGCACTCAATAAAGCATGTATTTTACACAGATATCCAAACTAATCACTATAGTGTTTTCACAGTTCACTAAGTCATTTCTGTGTTTTAACATTGATTGTAAGTCAATAGAAATAAATAGCACTCTATAGTGTGCATTTTATTTAGTTTTCAAAATTAATCCTTGATAGTGTTTTAGTAGTTCTCCAAGTTATTTTTGTGTTTTACATTGATTGTAAGTCAATATAATCACCTGCACTTCAAAAAACCATGTATTTTACAAAGTTTTCCAAACTAATCATTATAGTGTTTTCCCACTTCAATAAGTGAGCTCTTTATTTTTACATTATTTGTAAGTCAATATAGATACATAACACTCTAAAAAGCATGTATTTTACTTAGTTTCAAAACTAATCCTGATTTTCACAGTTCATTGAGTTCAGCATTTTAACATTGATTGAAAGTCGATATAGTACAGGGCACACAGAAAATCATGTATTATACTTAGCATTCAAAACTAATCAAGATTTTTTTTCAGAATTCACTGTGTTCTGTGACTTAATATTAAATGTAGGTCTATATAAATACATGGCCCTTAATAAACATGTATTTTATGTAGTTTTCCAAACTAATAATTATAGTGTTGTCACAGTTCACAATATAAGATCACCCATATGGACATAATCTATGGTAAAGGGATACAGTGTGTTTGCATGTTGGGGGATGAGGCAGATGGGTGGTGGTGTTCCTGGGTTTGGTGGTGCAGCACTGGCGGGTGGTGGATTAGGAAGGGCAGGTTCAAATTCCCAGGGCATGGAACTGTGAATTTTGACATTCCATGGGTCAGGATAGGGTGGCGTCATGGGCCCTGGGGGGCTGGGGGGAAGGGAGGAATCAAGATCTAATGGGTTGTTTGTTGGTCATGGGGAAGGTTTTTCATTACCTTACAGTAATGGGCACAGGACATGGTAAATATCATCAAAACTTATTAAACTGTATCATCTAAATTGTAAACTATACTGTAAATCATTGACAATGTTTAGTTGTTATATTTTGCTATCTGTATAACAGTTATAACAATGCTAACATCCAAAAAAAAAAAAGGGAGGGGGTTAATATGGGGTGGGGAAGGGGGGGTGATTGGTATCTGGGAGTCTCCGGACTCCATGTGTGACTTTGCTGTGACCTAAAACTTCTCTGAAAATTAAATGAAAAATTGGGAGACAATGGGGATTGAGAGGGGGAAGGTGTCACAGCACACCGGACATCCAATAACACAGTGATAAAAGGAAGGAAAGGAAAGAAAAGAGAGAGGGGAAAAAAATGAATAAATGTATATATATATATATTTTTGAAGGCATTTCCTTTGCTTTTTTGCCCATTTTTTTTGAATGTCCCAATCTGCTAATTATATTTTGTTTTGTTTTGTTTTTTGTTTGATTATTTGTTTTTTTTTCCTTCTCTTTTTTTTTCCTTGAGTTTCCTTATGTTTGTCTTTTGCATGTAAGCTTACTTTTTCCTAGTAAGTGTATTTGATTATTTTATGGACTACATGTTCATGGAGGATTTGGATCACAGAAGGGTTACAATGGGTACTGCAAGGGATTATTGGTGGGGGGTGTCTGGGAGGGGGGTTTCATGGGAATTAGTTCATCCGAATATACATGAAAGATATACAAAATCGTTCAAAAGATCAAAAGATGGGGCATGGTCACGATGGGTGGACAATCACACAATAAATGAGGAATCTGAATTCCTAGCCTGGAGGGCTCTGCCACAGTCTCCAAGGGAGCAGCAATAGTCCTCTGAGTGTAGGAACAGTGTCTGTCAAAAGAGGATGACCCACTGATGTGTTCTTTTTATTGATGACTACCCTTGTGAGTCTTTGCTCTTGTAAATGAGACTTAGCCTGCAGTTGTGGGGTGCCTAAGCGTTGCCACCTGAGAGCCTCCTTGTTGCTCAAATTTGGCCTCTCTCTAAGCCAAACTCAGCATATGATTGTATTACCTTCCCCCCAACGTGGGACATGACTCCCGGGGATGAGCCTCCCTGGCAACGAGGGATTAATACCAAGTACCAACTGGCAACACAACTGGAAAAAGACCTTGAATTAAAGGGGGAAAAGGTAAAGAAAAATGAGTTCAAGTGGCTAAGAGACTTCAAAGAGAGTCGGGAGGTCATCCCAGAGGTAACTCTTACGCACACCTCAGTAGGAGCTCATAGAAAATCTAAGTGCCTATCACCCCACACAGAGGGGCACCTGAGAGCTCTGGAGACACCCAGGTCCTATATAAGTGGGGATAGCCCCAGAGACTGATGCCTTATCAGTGGGCTCTATTTTGGAATCTGTGCTCCTGAGAGTGACAGAATTAGACTCAAATAAGTCCTCCCTGTACATGGTTCATCAGTCCCTTCTATTCAAACCTATATGTGATGCTGGAGTTTTTAGGTATACTTCCAGAGACTGGAGCCTCTGGCCTACCTGTGTGCCAGGTGTGCGTGGAATCTTGGTGGAGCTGCAACTCCTACCCTATAGCTCAATGGACTCATCCAAGTCACCTGGCAAAGAAACAATGATGGGCAATGGCCAGCCCAGGGAATGGAGAGGGCCTGCATCTGCAGGCAGGATCATTCCACCCACCATATGCATGGGATATAAGCCCTCTCTCTCTTGGAGGTGGAGTGGACATCATCATCCCAGTCCCCTCAGGATTGGGAGAAGGACTATGGATTAGAGTGGACTTGATGGTATTCTGTTATTCACATATGGTGATTCTAGCAATGGAAGAAATTATAACAATGAGGTGGAGCCAGTGGCCACTTGGCATTTTTGGGGCAGGGAGGGGATGAGCAGTTGAAATACAGGGGCTTCTTTGGGATTTGGAGGTTGTCCTGAGTACCGTTGTGGCAATGGATGTAGGCCATTTTAAATCAGCACACATCACTCAGAACTGTGTGGGAGAGAGTGTGGTCTACAATGTGAACTGTGGTCTATGGTTGGTGGCAAGGCCCCAGGATGTGTAAGTCCATTGAGGGTGGTGGGCCACACTTGTGGGAGATGTTTGTGTGGCATGTGGTGGAAGGTGTGGGAGGTGGGCAACATGGGAATCCCAGTGAGTTCCATGTAATATTTTGGGTAATCTAAGCACCTCTTAAAAAATATATATATATATGTAACATTTTTGTAAGCAAATGCATATGTATACATATATATTTATATATCATTTTACAAATATTGGTATGTATTGTGAAAATTTTGATTTTTACCCACAATAAAAATTAAATAATTTAAATAAATAAATAAATAAAAATAAAAATAAAATTGGTTGTAAGTCAATAAGAGTACACAGCACTCAATAAAGCATGTATTATTCATAGTTTTCATAATTACTATAGTGTTGTCACAGTTCACCTAATGTGTTCTGTGTTTTAAAATTGATTGTTAGTAAATAGAAGTACATAGTATTCATAAAGAATGAATTTTATACATTTTTGCAAACTAATCAGTATACTTTTTCACATCTCACTGAGTTCTAGGTTTTATCACTATTTGAAAGTTAATATGATTATACAGCACTCAATAAACCATGTATTTTACTTAGTTTTGAAAGATAGTCATAATAGTGTTTTTGCAGTTCACTAAGTGAGTTCAGTGTTCTAACATTGACTGAAAGCCAATATAAATACATATCACTCAATAATGCATGCATTCTACTTAGGTTTCAAAACTATTCACTGTACAGTTTTCACAATTCACTTTGAGTGTTCTGTTTTAACCATGTTACAACTGTGATTGTAAGTCAATATAAGTACATAGCACTCAATAAAGCATGTATTTTACCTAGTTTTGAAAACTAATCTCTATAGTGTTTTCACAGTTCACCAAGTGAGTTTGTGTCTTAACAACGACTGTATGACAATACAACTATGTAGCATTCAATAAAGAATGTATTGAGTAAAGACAGAGTAGGACTTTCAGGAATATGGCAGACTAGTAAGACATGGGAATCTCTTCTCCAGAAAAATAGCTAGAGGACAGGTGGGAACAGCCCCACAAAAGATCTAGGGTTTAGGGCAGCAGGTGAAGGCTGCACACCACCCAGAGGAGAGAGAGACAAAGGAGGGAAATCAGGATGACAGAACTGTGAGTTGGAACCAGCAACAGCTGCTGCTGCCGGCACCCTCCCCCACAATCTTTAGAATTCTCGGGCCTCTGAGCCTGTGACTACAGACAAAGGGAGCTCCTGGGATCTACCACTCCAGGAAAGGGGAGAGAGAGGGACACAGCCTAAGACTGACTCAGATTCTGACCCACAAATTTGGGCTGTGGAGCCCCATGGACACTTCCATATGGTGGTTTGCCCTGGGAGCCAGTGAAGGACAGGAGAAATTTGACCCTTGCAATCTTCCTCTCTTCTTGCCTGGACTAATTGTTGAGGACTCCACAGGAGAGGGGAGAGCCTGGGGATGACTCAGCTTTTGACTTTCAGGTTTGGTCTGCCATGTCCCGAGAACCCTTCCAGGCTGGGTGGGGCTGCGCCATTGTTTGCCTTGGAGCCTACAAGGGGCTAAAGATATACAAACCTCCCAATCTCCTCCTCTACTAACAGGGACTGATTGTTGAGGACTCAGAGGGAAGTGGAAATATTTCCTAGCTGGGAAAAGGGAGGGGGCTGCCAGAGAAAACTGGAGAACTGTCTCAGAAAGTTTGAATTACAATGCTCTTGGCCCCCAGACAGGAAGCTTTATCACATTGATCTGGTCTGTATCACAACAAATACACTCCGACCAGGCATTGAATTGAGAGCTTCCAAAGAGCACCATCTCCTGGCAGCCCAAGGAAGTGCACATGAGAAAATTAAAAATAAGTAAGAGAGGCTTTTCCTGGCCTCTATAGTCTCCCTGCCCAAGGCCCTAGGAAGTGACTCCACAACCAATTACTAGGTCCAGTGCCCAGTTTTGAGCAGCCATCAGGACAATCCTAACAATCCAGGTTGAGCCAAAAATCAAAGAGCTGTGGTAACTCACAGCCTCCTGCCACTAAATCCCTATAAAAGAGAAAGAGATTGAGCATCTGAGTAAACTACATCCTAACCAGATGCCTAAACACCAACAAAAAATTATGAGCTATACTAAGAAAATAGAAGACATGGCCCAAGAAAAGGAATACAGCAAAGTCCCAGAAGAGATGCAGAATTTGAGAGAACTAATCAGCAAGATGAACACAAATTTCCAAAATCAAATTAACTAGATGAAAGACAATATAGTTAAATAGAAAAATGACGTCAAGAAGACATTGAGCAAATGCAAAGAAGAATTTGAAATCCTGAACAGAAAAAAAATGGAGTTCATGGGAATGAAAGACACAATAGGTGAAGTCAAAAACATATTTGAGGGGGGCCAAGATGGCATTAGTGTGGGAGGGCACACACTGCAAGCTCCCAGAGCAAGGCATATTGTGGACGGGGTCCTGCCTGGGGGTCTGTGCTGTTCACGTGTGGAATGAGAATCTTGGGACATTCATCTGTATGGATCAATGGTGTGGAGGGAATGGTAGAGATTCATGAGTTTTAAGCCTCCCAGTGGTAGTTGGCATGGATGGCTGAGCCCCGCAGTTAGGGAGAAAAAAAAAAAAAAAAACGGCCAGTTGGAGCCGCAAGTGGGGCAAGAAACTTTTTTATTTTCTGAGGATCTGGCTGCCTGGAGCCCCTTGGACATTGTGTTAACAGAACAGCCGGAGCGAATCGGCACCCGGTGGATGGGAGGGATGATTCTGTTCGGGAGAGGGAGTTGATTTGCCTAGATGCCCAGGGATAAGCCCCGGGCAGACACGGAGCCAGGAAGAGGGGACACTCTGCAAAAGAGGGAGGGTTCTGTTGGAGGACAAGGAAGGGAATTTTTTAGCCTTATTTTTTGACATCGATCTGGCTGCCTGCACCGCCCCATAGCTTTGGGGAGCAGATAAGCCGATCTGAAGCAGCATCAGGCTGAAAGGAGACGCGAATCTGCAGAGTCAAACTGATTTACATAACAACCCGGTGACGCTGGTGCTCGGCTCCAGAAGGGGCAGTGGGCCGTCTTTAGCACTCTGCACTGACTAACATCAGAGCTACAGCTACCCTGCGGAGTCCAGGAAGTAGGACGTGCTTGATTAATTTCCACGAGCCCAGCTAGGGTCCCTTCCATGAGGGGGTTGGTCTAGAGGAGGAATGATTTCAGGTCCTATATTTTGCCAAAAAAAAAAAAAGTGAGGTCACTTCAATAAATGAAAAGTAAATTCTTTTTAATTTAGTTTAATACCTAAAAGCTGTTTCAGGACCTGCATATAGAACCCTGTGGGGAAATTGATTGATAAACACAAACAGGCAGAGAGGATCCACGTGGACCCTAAGGGAATCATTGACCCTCCTTACCTCTGTTTGACTGCTTGCCTGTCTGGATCTTTGGTTTTGCTCTGTTTATTTCTGGTCTCTTGCTTTTCTTTCCTCATTCCTCCCCACTTTCTTTATTCTTTCATTTTTTTAAAAAATTAGGTGCTGCTAGCTTGTCAATTCTTTGCTGTGCTTCTTCAGTAATTACCCACTCACTGTCTATAGTGATTTTGTATTCCAAACTATCGCTTATCCTTGCTTCATCTTTCTGCCTTCTGCTTTCTGTTGTGGCTCTTAGATACATTTTTTCATAGGCCCACAACTTAAGGATGTCAATTTCTATTCCATCTACTTTGTTTTCTTCTTTTTTTATTATTAGTATTAACTTTTTCCTTTCAGACCTTCCTTTACTATTTCTCTCCCTCCTCATAATTCTAGCCTTCTAAATCCCTCCATTTGTATTCCCAGTCCATTGTAGAAACTCCACTTTTTTTTCCTATTACTATACAATGCCTACAAAAGTTAAATATTCATCTCATTAAGTCTCATTTTGCCCCTCTTCTAACTTTTATCAATATTACTATTATCCTTCTGCCTTCCTTACATCTTTTGATTCCTCTGGCCCTAATATTTTGCCTTCAAGGGAACATAGAAAGAAGCAAGGAAATAAAATAAGAAGAAAAAGTGCCAAAGAGAAAACTTAACTCACACACAGAAACACCAGCTAACTAACACTCTAGAGCATAGAGAAAAGCTAATCAACAGAAAAAACCCATCAAGATAATATGATGACCAGAGAGCCACAAAAAAATACAAATGGCTCTGAGAAACAGGAAAACATGGACCAGTCCAATGAACAAAATAAAAATCAGGAAGCAATGCAGAACATTGAACAACTAATCAAAGCTTTCCAAACAAATATCATGGACCAACTTAAAGAACTGAAGGAAGAGATTAAGGATATAAAGAAGACACTGGAGGACCGAGGCGGCAAGATGGCGTTGGTGTAGGAGGGCGCACACTGCAAGCTCCCACAGCAAGGCGGATTGGGGACGGGGTCTGGCCCAGGGGTCTGTGCTGTGCACGCATGGAGTGAGAAGCTTGGGACATCTATTTGCACGGATCGGCGGCGTGGACCGAACGGTGGAGATTCATGAGTTTTGAGGCTGCCAGTGGAGGTTGGCACAGGCGGCTGAGCCCCGCGGTTACGGAAATAAAAAATAAAACGACCATGTGGAGCCGAGAGCGGGGGCGAAAAAGTTTTATTTTCTGGGGAGCTGGCTGCCTGGCGCCCCTTGGACCTTGTGTGAACAGAGCAAACAAGCTAGTCAGCACCCGGTGAACCGGAGGGGGGATTTTGGTCGGGGAACGCAGCTGATTTCCCTAGCCACCCAGGGATAAGACCCGGGCCGCTGCGGAGCCAGGAGGAAGGGACACTTCCCAAAGAAGGGAGGGTTCGGTTGGAAGACAGGGAAGGGTATTTTATATTTTTAGACATCGATCTGGCTACCTGCACCGCCCCATAGCTTTGGGGAGCAGATAAGCCAAACTGAAGCAGCACCAGGCTGAGAGCAGACGCGAATCTGCACTCAAACTGATTTACTGAGCAGCCCGGTGACGCTGGAGCTCGGCGCCAGAAGGGGCGGAATCCGCCGCCTTTAGCACTCTTCACTGACTAACATCAGAGTTTCAGCTAACCTGGGGAGTCCGGAAAGAGGGACGTGCTTGATGAATTTCCACGGGCCCAGCTAGGGTCCCTTCCGTAAGGGGGTTGGTCTAGAAGAGGAATTATTTTGGGTCCTGCATTTGGCTAAAAAAAAAAAAAAAAAAAAAGTGAGGTCACCTCAACAATTGAAAAATAAATTCTTTTTAATTTAGTTTAATAGCTAAAAGCTGCTTCAGGACCTGCATATAGAACCCTATGGGGAAATTCATTGATAAACACAAGTAGGCAGGAAGGATCCACGTGGACCCTAGGGGAATCATTGACCCCCCTTAGCTCTGTTTGACTGCTTGCCTGTGTGGATCATTGGTTTCTCTCTGTTACTTTCTGGTCTATTGTTATTATTCCCATTTTCCTCCCCCCTTCCTTTTTCCTTCTATTTTTTTTTTAAATAGGTACTGCCAGCTGGTCGCTTATTTGCTGGGCTTCTTATTCAGTAATTTCCCACTCGCTGTATCTATTGATTCTGTATTACAAACTATCGCTTATCCTTCCTGCATGTTTCTGCCTTCTGTTTTCTGTTGTGTGGCTCTTAGAGACAACATTTTTTCATAGGCCCACAACTTAAGGGTGTCAATTTATATCCCATCTATTTTGTTTCCTTCTTCTTTTTTTTTTTATTAGTATTAACTTTTTCCTTTCAGACCTTTCTCTACTATTTCTCTACCTCCTCATAATTCTAGCCTTCTAAATCACTATATATATATATTCCTCCATTTGTTTTCCTAGTCCATTATAGGAACTCCATATTTTTTCCTAGTACTCTACACTGCCTACACAAGTTAAATATTCATCTCATTAAGTCTCATTTTGCCCCTCTTCTAACTTTTATCAACATTTCTATTATCCTTCTGCCTTCCTTACATCTTTTGATTCCTCTGGCCCTAACCTTTTGCCTTCAAGGGAATATAGAAAGAAGTAAGGAAATAAAATAAGAAGAAAAACTGCCAAAGAGAAAATTAACTCACACGCAAAACCAACAGCTAAATAAAATTCTAGAGCATAGAGAAAAGCTAATCAGCTGAACAAACCCATCAAGATAATATGATGACCAGAGGGCAACAGAAAAATACAAATGACTCTGAAAAACAGGAAAATATGGACCAGTCCAGTGCACAAAATAAAAACCAGGAAGCAATGCAGTACATCGAACAACTAATCAAAGCTATCCAAACAAATATCATGGACCAACTTAAAGAACTGAAGGAAGAGATTAAGGATATAAAGAAGACACAGGGAAAACATACTGAAAAAATAGCTAACACACCTAAAAAGGTAATGGATATGATGGCGAACAAAGACACAAGTCAAGAAATGAAAAAGACGCTGGACTCACATGGCAGCAGAATTGAACAGGCAGAGGAAAGAATTAATGATATGGAAGACAATACAGTTGAAATCAAAGAGATTGTAGAAAAGATAGACAAAAAGATAGAAAAAATCCAGTATGGTCTCAGGGAATTAACCGATAATGCAAGACGCACAAACATACGCATTATGGGCATCCCAGAAGGAGAAGAGAAGGGAAAGGGAACAGAAGTAGTGTTGAAGGAAGTTATGGCTGAAAACTTCACAACTCTATTGAGAGAGATGGATGTGCAGATCCAGGAAGCACAGCGCACCCCAAATAGTATAAATACCAACAGGCCAACTACAAGACATATGCTTGTCAAACTGTCCAATGCTCAAGACAAAGAGAAAATACTCAAGGCAGCAAGAGAAAAGAGAACCATCACATACAAGGGAAGCACAATAAGATTAAGTGCTGATTTCTCACCTGAAACCATGGAGGCAAGAAGACTGTGGTATGACATAGTCAAAACACTAAAAGAAAAAAACTTCCAGCCACGAATTCTCTCTCCAGCAAAACTGGCATTCAAAAATGATGGAGAGTTCAAAATTTTCACAGATAAACAGCAATTAAGAGAGTATATCAAGAAGAAACCAGCACTTCAAGAAATACTAAAGGAATCTCTACAA
>JAKSZT010014070.1:0-19136 GCA_026826555.1 Tolypeutes matacus | reverse complement strand
GAGGGGATGAGCAGTTGAAATACAGGGGCTTCTTTGGGAGTTGGAGGCTGTCCTGAGTACTGTTGTGGCAATGGATGCAGGCCATTTTAAATCAGCACACACCACTCATAACTGAGTGGGAGAGAGTGTGGTCTACAGTGTGAACTGTGGTCTATGGTTGGTGGCAAGGCTCCAGGATGTGTAAGTTCATTGAGGTTGGTGGGCCACACTGTGGGAGATGTTTGTGTTGGATGTGGTGGGAGGTGTGGGAGGTGGGCAACATGGGAATCCCAGTGGGTTCCATGTAATATTTTAGGTAATCTAAGTACCTCTTAAAATATATGTATATATATATATATATATATATAAATAACATTTTTGTAAGCAAATACACATATATGCATATATATTTACAAAAAAAAAATAAATAAATGGATCATGGGAAATCCATTAACCCAGGCTAAATTCAAAAAAAAAAAAAAAAAAAAAAAAGGAAATCAAAGAAGACTTAAATAAATGGAAGAATATTCCCTGTTCATTGATAGGAAGACTAAAGATCATTAAGATATCTATCCTACCCAAACTGATATACAGATTTAATGAAATCCAAATAAAAATCAACACAGCATTTTTTACTGACTTGGAAAACTATGAAATTTACTTCGAAGGGCAAGAGGCCCTGAATAGCCAATGACATATAGAAAAAGAAAAATAAAATCATAGGAATCACACTACCTGACTTTAAAACATACTACAGAGCTACAGTGGTTAAAACTGCATGGTATTGTCACAAGGATAGATATACTGACCAATGGAACTGAATTGAGACCTTTGATATAGATCCTCCCATATACAGCCATCTGATGTTAGACAAGACCACCAAGCTCACTCAACTGGAAGAAAATGGCCTTTTCAAAAAATGGTGCTTGGAGAACTGGATAGCCATATCCAAAAGAGTGAGAGAGGAATACCATATTACACCTTCTACAAAAATTAACTCAAGATGGATCAAACATCTAAATATAAGAGCCAAGACTATAAAGACCTTGAAAGATAATGTAGGGAAACATCTACAGGAACTTGTAATAGGAAATGATTTCATGAACTTCACACCAAAATTATGAGCAGCAAAAGAAAAAATAGACTAATGAGACCTCCTCAAAATTAAAAGAAATTTCACCTCAAAGGAATTTTTCAAGAAAGTGAAAAGGCAGTCTACCCAATATAAGAAAATACTTGTTAGCCATCTATCTGTTAGGAGCCTCCTCTCTATCATATATAAGAAATCCTGTTCCTTGAAAAGAAAAAGAAAAAGCATCCCATTTTAAAAATGGGCAAGTGATTTGAATAAACACTTCTCCAAAGAAGAAATACAAATGGCTAAAGAGCACAAGAAAAGATGATCAACATCACTAGCTATTAGGGAAATGCAAATCAAAACTACAATAAGATATCACCTTACACCCTTTAAACTGACAGCTATTAAAAAAACAGAGGACTAAAGTGTTGGAGAGTATGCGAAGGAACAGGAACACTCATCCACTGCTGATGGGAATGTAGAAAGTTGCAGCCATTATGGAGGACAGCTTGGGAGTTCCTAAAAAAGCTAACTATAAATCTCCCATATGATCCAGCAACTCCACTGCTGGGTATATACCTAGAAGAATTGAAAGCAAAGACATGAACAGATATATGCACACCAACATACACAGTGACATTATTCACTCTTGCCAAAAGTTGGAATCAACCCAAATGCCCATCAACTGATAAATGGATAAACAAATATACACACAATGTAATATTCCTCAGGTGTAAGAAGGAATACAGTACTAATAATTGGGACAACATGGATGAATCTTGAGGACCTTATATTGAGTGAAGCACGCCAGGTATTGAAGGACAAATATTACATTAACTCATTGATATAATTTAATCAAACTGAGAAGACTCACAGAGATAGAGTCTGAAAAATAGGTTTACAAGATGTAGAAAGGAAGAAGAAAGTTGTGAGCCAGCATCCATACAGGCAAAATCTATGACAAAGTGCAATCATGCAGTTGTGAAGTGAAGGAACATAACAGGGGTATAGTGATAATATTGCGTTTGGTGGTGCATTTTTGACAGGGAGCAGCATGGGGAGGTTGAGTTGGATAGTCCATTGAACTAGGGGGATGGTTGGGAGAGGGAGCAGGTAAACACTGGGGATTGGAGTGTATGTGGTTGAAATTACAATCTTGGGAATGCGAATTTGCAATATGACAAGGATGGGTTAATTGTTTAAGTTGTTGGATGAGGGATATTCAGGCCAGGGTGCACATGGGGCAGGTTTCTAGGGAGCATGTGAGTGATCATCTTGGCATAGTGGGTTGCATCAGTGGGTAGAAACCCATATAATGAGCAGGAAGTTCCTGGACTACTGTTCTAAGGAGGCCCACTATGTTTTCAGAGAGATGAGAATCACTTGAGAGCATCATCAGTGCCTAATAGGGGAGGATAGACCAGTGTGTCAAGCCTTCAGTGAAGATGCAAGTAAATATGAATCTTGCCCTTCAAAGAGTGAAGTCTGGTGTTTGCCATGGGCTGGAAGGGGAGGGGGTGAGAAGAATAAAATAGATATGACAGAGGGCATTTGGGGGATGATGGATGTGTTCTGCATGATCTTGCAAAGATGGATACAAGCCACGTTAAGTTTTATCAGATCTTATAAAACTATATGATCCCAAATGTCAACCATAATGTGAACCTTTGACAATGGCTAATAGCTATGTCTCAGTATTTGTGCAATTGTAGCAAATGTACCATCCACATATAAAATGTTATTGAGGGGGGAAAGGGGAAAAGGGGGAGGATGTTGGGTACGTGGGACTCTCCTGTATTCTGTACATGACTCTGCTGCTGTGATGTAAAATTAATTTGAAGAGAAAATGAAAAAAAAGTAAGAAAATGGGGGAATAAAAGAAAGAAAATGTCACTGTATAATCAGGACAACCATTTTACAGTGGTGAAAGGCAAAATTTAAAAAAATATATTTTTTTCTTCAAATATTTTTTCTTTTTTTTGAAAATTTTAACTTTATTTTGTACATTTAACAAATGAAGATATAAACAATTAAAAACTAAAAAGTAAAAACAGATGAATAAATACATACATTTCTCAATTAAATGTACTGGATACATATAAATTATTTTTAATCAAACAATATGTTACACAATATTTTTGGTTCATAGTAATGCAATCATACAGTGTTTGTCCTTTTGTGTCTATCTTGCTTCACTCAACATAATATCCTCCAGGTTCATCCATGTTGTCATTTCCTTTACGACTTCATTTCTTCTTACAGCTGCCTAATATTCCATCATGTGAATAGACCACAGTTTGTTTATTCATTTGTCTGTTGATGGACACCTGAGTTGTTCTCACTTTTAACAATCATGAATAATGGTGTTATGAACATCACTGTGCAGATGTCTGTTCATGTCACTGCTCTCAGTTCTTCTGGGTATATACACAGTAGTATTATTGCCAGGTCATGTGACAAGTCTATATTCAACTTCTTGAGGACTGCCAAACAGTCCTCCACAGTTGCTGTGCCATTCTGCATTCCCACCAACAGTGAATGAGTGTTCCTATCTCTCCACATCCTCTCCAACACTTATAGTTCTCTGTGTTTTTAATATTGGTCATTCTAATAGGTATGAAATGATATCTCGTTGTAGTTTTTATTTGCATTTCCCTAGTCATTAGTGATGTTGAGCATTTCTTCAAGTTTTTTTTTTTTTTTTGCCATTTGTATTTCTTCTTTAGGCAAATGTCTATTCAAGTTTTATGCACATTTTTAATTGGGTCATTTGGTCTTTTTATTGTTGAGTTGTAACATATCTTTATATATCCCAGATATTAAAGCCTTATCAGATAAGTGATTTCCAAATATTTTTTTCCATTGAGTTGGCTGCCTTTTCACCCTTTTGACAAAGTCCTGTGAGGTGCAAAAGTGTTGAATTTTGAGGAGGTCCCATTTATCAATTTTTTCTTTTGTTGCACATGTTTGGGTATAAGGTCCAAGAAACCACCACCTAATACAAGTTCTTGAAGATGCTTCCCTACATTTTCTCCCAGTAGTTTTATGGTCATGACTTTTGTATTTAGATCTTTGATCCATTTTGTGTTGATTCTTGTATAGGGGGTGAGATAGGGGTCCTCTTTCATTCTTTTGGTTATAGATACCCAGTTCTCCCAACACCATTTGTTGAAGTGACTGTTTTGTCCCATTAACATGGACTTGGTAGGTTTGTTAAAAACCTGTTGACTGTATAGTTGAGGGTTTATTTCTGTGTGCTCAGTTCTATTCCACTGATCAAAGTGTCTTTCTTTATGCCAGTACTATGCTGTTTTGACCACTGTAGTTTTGTAATATATTTCAAGGCCAGGCAGTGATATTCCTCCTATGTAGCTCTTCTGTCTTAAAATGCTTTTGGCTATTCGGATGCATTTACCCTTCCAGATGAATTTGAAAATTACTTTCTCTAATTCTGTTAAGTAAGCTCTTGGGATTTTGATTGGTATTGCATTGAATCTATAAATCAGTTTGGGTAAGTTGACATCTTCATGATATTTATTCTTCTAAGCCATGAACATGAAATGTCTTTCCATTAGTTTAGTCATTTTAAATTTCTTTTAGCATTGTTTTGTAGTTTTCTGCATAGAGATCCTCTACTTCTTTGATTCAATTAACTCCTAGGTATTTGAGTCTATTTGTTGCTATTGAAAACGGAAATTTCCCCCTGATTTCCTCCTTAGCTTGTTCAGTACTAGTGTACAAGAGCATTACTAATTTTTTCTTTTTGATATTGTATCCTGCCACTTTGCTGAACTCATTTATTGACTTAAGTAGCTTTGTCGTGTATATGTCAGGATTTTCTAAGTACAGGATCATATCATCTGCAAACAGTGAGAGTTTTGCTTCCTCTTTTCCTATTTGGATGCCTTTAATTTTTTTTCTTGTCTAATTGCACTAGCTAGACTTTTAATACAATACTGAATAACAATGGTGACAGTGGGCATCCTTGTCTTGTTCCCAATCTTAGAGGGAAGGTTTTCAACCTTTCCCAATTGTGTATGATGTTGGCTGTGGGTTTTTCATAAATGCCTTTTATGATATTGAGGCATTTTCCTTCTATTCCTATCTTTTGAAGTGTTATTATCAAAAAATGAGGCTGGATTTTGTCAAATGACTTTTATGCATAGATTAAGATAATCATGTGGTTATTTTTCCTTCAATTTGTTAATATAGTATATTACATTGATTTTATTATGTTGAACCAGCCTTGCATACCAGGAATAAATCCCACTTGGTCAAGATGTATAAGTCTTTTGATATGCTGTTCAATTCAATTTGCAAGTATTTTGTTGAGAATTTTGGCATCTATGTTTATTAGAGAGATTGGCCTGTATTTTTCTTTTCTTATATTATCTTTACCTGGCTTTGGTGTTAGGGTGATGTTGATAAAATGTGTTGGGTAATTTTGCCTCCTCTTCATTTTTTTGGAAGAGTTTAAGCACATTGATGATAATTCTTTTCTAAATGCTTGGTAAAATTGACCTGTGAAGCCATCTGGTCCTGGACTTTTCTTTGCTGGGAGATTTTTGATGATGGATTCAACCTCCTTAAATGTGATTGGTTTATTAAGTTCTTGTATTTCTTGTAGCATCAGTGTAGGTTGGTTGTGTTTTTCTAGGAATTTTTCCATTTCATCAAGGTTGTCTAGTTTATTGGCATATAGTTTCTCATAATCTCCTTTTTTTTCATTCCAAAGATATTTTAATCCTTCTTTAACCCTAATAGTACATACATTTTTTTTTTTTTTGGTTAGAGTTTATGAGTTTTTTTTCTTTTTAAGATGCTTAGATTACATAAATGTTACACAAAAATGATAGGGATTTCCATGTTCCCCACCTCCCACACCTCCCATAACATCCCACATAAACATTTTTCATTAGTGTGGCTCATCACCTGCAATGGATATACACAGCCTGGGGCTTTGCCACTAAGCATGGACCATAGTTCACATTGTAGACCACACTCTCTCCCACACAGATCTGCATGTTATATGCTGATGTAAAATGGCCTATATCTGTCATAGTAATGTCACTCTGGATAATTCCCAAGTCCTGAAAAAGCACCTGCATTACAACTGCTTTTCCCTCCCCTGCCTCAAAAAGCATCCAGTGGTCACTGGCTCCACCTCACTGTTGTAATTTCTTCCATTGCTTGATTCACAATACATCTACAACAGAATACCATTCAGTCCACTCTAGTCCATAGTTCTTCCCCCAATCCAGAAGAGTTTGGGATGGTGATGTCCACACCACCTCCAAGTGAGAGGGGGCTTATATCCCATGGATACAGTGGATGGGATTATACTGCCTGCAGATGCAGGCTCTCGCCATTCCCTGGGATGTCCATTGTCCATCTCTTCTCCTTACCAGGTGTCTTGGGTGAGTCCATTGAGCTGTAGAGTAGGAGTGGCAGCTCCACCGAAATTCCAGGCACAGCTGGCACATGGGCAAGCCAGACCTCCAGTCTCTGGAAGTACACCTACAAACTCCAGCATCACATATAGGTTTGAAAAGAAGGGACAGATGGTCCATATGCAGGGAGGACTTATTTGAGTCCAACTCTGTCACTCTCAGGAGCACAGATTCCAAAATAGAGCCCACTGATAAGGCATCAATCTCTGGAGTTATCCCCCTCTTATATAGGACCTGGGTGTCTCCAGAGTCCTCAGGAGCCCCCCTGTGTGGGATGATATCCACTTTGGTGTTCTATGAGATACTACTGAGGTGTGTGTAAGCATTGCCATATCCTTTTATGTCTCTTTTTATTTCTGTGGTGTCATTTGTAAATTCCTCCTTTTCATTTCTGATTGTATTTATTTGCATCTTCTCTCTTTTTTTCTTTGTTAGTTTAGTTAAGGGTTTATAAATTTTATTGTTCTTCTCAAAGTACTAGCTTTTGATTTTGTTGATTTTTCTCTATTGCTTTTTGTTCTCATTTTCATTTTTTTCCTCTAATCTTTATTATTTCTTTCCTTCTGCTTGCTTTAGGATTGGTTTGTTGTTCTTTTTCTAGTTTCTCTAGTTGTTCAGTTAAATCTTTGAATTTAGCTCTTTCTTCCTTTTAAATATAATCATTTAGAACTATACATATCCCTCTAAAGACTGTCATTGCTGTATCCCAGAAGTATTGATACATTGTGTTCTCATTTTCATTTGTCTCAATATATTTACTGATATCACTTGCAACTTCTTTTTTGACCCACTGATTATTTAGGAATGTGTTGTTCAGCCTCCACACATTTGCAAATTTGCTTTTTTCCTGTTATTGATTTCCAGTTTCATTCCATTAGGATCTGAGAAGGTGCTTTGTATAATTTCAATCTTTTTATAATTATTGAGAGCTGCATTGTGACTTAACATGTGGGCTATCCTGGAGTCAGATCCATGGGTACTTGAGAAAAATGTATAATAACCCACGGAGTTTGGATTCAGTCTTCTCTATAAGTATGTTAGGTCTAACTTGTTTATCATATTGTTCATGTTCTCTGTTTCCTTGTTGATCTTCCGTCTAGTTGTTCTATTTAATGTTGTGAGTGGGGTGTTGATGTTTCCAAAGATTATAGTAGAAATGTCTATTTCTTCATTCAGTTTTGCCAGAGTTTGTCTCATATATTTTGGGGCACCCTGGTTAGGTGCATAGATATTTATGACTCTTATATCTTCCTGGTGGATTGTTCCTTTCGTTAATATATAATGGCCTTCTCTATCTCATAACATTTTTTTTTTATCTCATAACATTTTTGCATTTAAAGTCTGTTTTGTCTGATATTAGTATAGCTACCCCTTTTCTTTTCTGCTTACTATTCACATGGAGCATTTTTTTCCAACCTTTCACTTTAGCTGGTTTGTATCCCTGGGTCTAAGGTGAGTTTCTTGTAAGCAGCAAATGGATGGCTCATGTTTTTCAAATCCATTTTATCAGCCTGCATCTTTTGATTGAGGAGTTTAGTCCATTCACATTCAATGATATTACTGTAAATGCACTATTTACTTCCTCCATTATATTCTTTGGCTTTCATAAGTCATCTTATTTTTGTCTGTCTTTTTTACTCTTTTGGTTATCCTTTCTGCTATTCTTTCTTCTATACTCTCCTCCAAGCCTCTCTTTCCTATCTTTTTCATTCAGGTTCTAAGGCTCCCTTTAACATTTCCTGCAATGGTGGATTATTTTTTTTACAAACTTTCTTAGTTTCTATTTGTTTGTGAATATTTTATACTCACCTTCATATTTGAAGGACAGTTTTGCTGGATAAAGAATTCTTGGCTGGCTGTTTTTCTCTTTCAGTTTCTAATTGTATCATATCATGGTCTTCTAACCTCCGTGGTTTCTGAAGAGAAATCTGCACTAGGTTTTACCGGACTTCCCTTGTATATGATGGTTTGCTTCTCCCTTGGTGCCCTGAGAATTTTCTCTTTATCTTTCACATTTCATATTCTGAGTAGTGTGTGTTTTGGAGTAGGTCTATTTGGATTTAGTCTGATTGGGGTACAGTGTGCTTCTTGGACATGTAAGTTCATTTCTTTTGTGAGAGTTGGGAAATTTTCAGCTATTATTTCCTCAAATACTTTTTCTGCCCCCTTTCCCTTTTTTTCCCTATCTGGATCTCCCATGACATGTATGTTGTTGCATTTTGTGTATTCATTCCACACTCTGAGCCCCTGTTAATTTTTTCCATTCTTCTCTCTGTGTGTTCTTTTCTTTCTTCAATTTTATCTGTTTTTTCTTTGGTATCACTTATCCTTCTGTCATTTTGAGTCTGCTGTTGTATGCATCAAGTGTGTTTTTAATCTCATGTATTTTGTCTTTCATTCCTATGAGCTCTGTTAGTTTTCTGTTCAGGATTTCCAATTCTTTTTTGCATTTGCTCAATGTATTCTTTTATCTTTTTATTTTTTTATTTGTAAAATGATATATAGATATATATGCATATATGTGCATTTGCTTACATAAATGTTATTATTATTTTTTCATATATATTTTAAAAGATGCTTAGATTACATAAATGTTACACAAAAATTACAAGGATTCCCATGATCTCCACCTCCCATACCTCCCATAACATCTCACATAAACATCTTTCATTAGTGTGGCCCATCACCTGCAATCGATATACACATCCTGGGGCTTTGCCACTAAGCATAGACCACAGTTGACATCGTAGACCACACTCTCTCCCACACAGTTCTGCATGGTATACACTGATGTAAAATGGCCTATATCTGTCACCACAATGTCACTCAGGACAACCCCCAAGTCCTGTAAAAACCCCTGTATTATCTCCTTAAGTATATTCTCTTTCAACTCATTAATTTGATTCTGGAAATTTGTTTGCTCCTTGCTGATTAATTCTCTCAAATTCTGCATATCTTCTGGTGCTTTGATGTATTCCTTTACTTGGTCCATGTCTTTTATTTTATTTTTTTTGTGTTGGCTTGTAATTTTTTGCTGGAATCTAGGCATCTGATTAGGATGTAGCTTGCTCAGGTGCTCAATTTCTTTTTTGTAGGGATTAAGTAGCAAGAGGCTGTAGGTTACCACTGCTCTTTGATTTTTGCCTCAACCTGGATTGTTAGACTTTTCTGGCTGGGTGCTCAAAACTGGGCACTTCACCCAGTAATTGGTTGGAGAGTCACTTCCAAGGGTTTGGGCAGGGAGGCTATAGAGGCCAGAGAAGTCTCTCCTACTTATTTTTAATTTTCTTGTGTGCACTTCCTTGGTCTGCCAGGAGATGGAGGTCTTTGGCAGCTCTCAGCACAATGCCTTGTCAGAGTGTATTTGTTGCAACACAGACCAGATCAATGTGATAGAGCTTCTGTTTGGAGGCTAGGAGCCTTGTGACTCAAACTTTCTCTGAGACAGTTCTCCAGGCTTCTCTGGCAGCTAGGAAATATTACCATTTCCCTCTGAGCCCTCAACAATCATTCCTTGTTACTAGAGGAGGAGATTGGGAGGGTTTTTTATAACTCTAGCCCCTTGCAGGCTTCAAGGTGAAAATGGTACAGCCCCATCTGACCTGTAAAGGCTCTTTGGACACAGCAGACCAAATTTGTGAGTCAAAAGCTGAGTCAGCCTTAGGCTGTGTCCTTCTCTCTCCCCTTTCCTGGAGTGTCCTCAATAATTTGTCACAGCTAGAAGATATGGAGATTGTGAGGGCCAGCTTTCTCCAGTCCTTAGCCCACTCCCAGGGCAAACCACTGTGTGGTCTCACCTGGCCTGGAAGGGCTTGTGGGACACAACAAACCAAATTTGTGGATCAGAAGCTGAAACCATCTTAAGCCGTGTGTATCTCTCTCCCTTTTCTTGGAGTTGTAGATCCCTGGAACCTGCTCTACCTGTAGTCACAGACCCAGAGGCCTGAGTATTCTAAAGTGTCCTTAGTGTGGGGGAGGGTGCTGGCATCAGCACCTACTGGTTTCAACTCATGGTTCTGTCATCATGACTTCCCTCCTTTGCCCCTCTCTCCTCTGGGTGGTGTCCAGCCTTTGCCTGCTGTCCTAAACCCTAGAAAATCTTTTTCATGGTTGTTTCAGGCTGTCCTCTACCTATTTTTCTGGAGGATAAGAGATTCCCATGTTTTACTAGTCCACCAACTTCCCTGAAGTCTCTTCATTATTTTTTTTTTTACACAGGAATCTCTTCTCCAGAAATTCATTATTTTTTAATATTCTGATTGTTTAAAATATTCTTCTATTTTTACTTTTTATTAACTTTTTCTATATTTTACTTCTTTTGTATAAAGCTATCATTACCATTTCATTTTCTTATTATTTGTGACTATTTTATTGGCTTCATTTTTGAAGAAGTTTTAGAACACAGAAGGGTTGCAACTGTGACAGGTGAGGATCATTGGTGTAGGGTGTCAGTGAATGGGGTTACATGGGAGGAAGTTACCTGGGTATATATATAAGGCATATAAATGTGTTCAATGTTCATGGAGCATTGTGACAGTTGGTGGAGATTCACACAATACCCAAAAGAATAAAAAATTTCCATCCAGGGGAGCTCTGCCACATTCTCTAATGGAACATGAATACCCCAAGGACAGGGACAATGACTTGCAAAAGGAGATGGTCCATTGAAGGAATGGTGATATTGATGATTATGCTTATAAGCCTTTGTTCTTGAAATTGAAATGTAGCCTAGTTATGTAGGATGCCTAAGAGTTACCTATGGGGAGCATCCTTGTTGCTCAAATATGGCCTCTCTCTAAGCCAAACTTGATATACAAAAACAATAACTTTCCCCCAGGGTGCAACATGACTCCCAGTGGTGAGCCTTCCTGACACTGAGGGATTGCTACCAAGTACCAACAAGCAATGCATCTGGAAAACAAAACAAAACAAAATAAAACAAAACAAAATACCTTGACCAAAGGGGGGGGAAGCTAAAGACAAATGGGTTTGTATGGCAAAGAGACTTCAAAGTAAGTCAGGAGACCATCCCAGAGGTAGCTCTTATGCACACCTCAACAGGATCTCATTGACAGCTAAAGTAGATATGACACCAAATAGCGAATCTCTTCAGTGTTATGGAGACATCAAGACACTATAGTCAGGGCAGACACCTCAGGAATTTGGCTCTTTTCCAGTGGGCCTTAATCTGGTATTTATGCTCCCCAATGTGAATGAGTTAGACTCAGCAGTGGTTTCCCTATGTATGACTCTTCTGTCCTTCTATTTTAACCTATAATTAGTACTGGAGTTGGTAGATGTACATCCAAGAGACTTATATCTTTGGGCTTTCCATGTGCCACCTGAGCCCTGAATATCAATGGAATTGCAACACCTACACTCCTTTTCAATGGACTCACCCAGGACAACTAATGGGTAGGAGATGATGGACAAACAACATACCAAGGAACCAAGAGTACCTACAACGCAAGCAAGAGTGAGTCCCATCCATATGGGATTGAAACCCCCATCATTTAATGGTGGAGAAGGCATCACTATCCCGGAGTCCTCAGGATTGGGAAATGAGCTATGGCCTAATATTAACTTACTAGCATTCTACTATAGACTTATTGTGATTCTAGCAATGGAAGAAATGCTATTGTTGTGGAGGAGGTGACCCATGGATGTTCTGGGATTAGGGAAAGGGAAAAACAGGTGGAATACAGGGTCATTTTTGGGACTTGAGAATCATCCTGAATGACATTACCATGACAGATGTAGGCCATTATATATCTGGCCATAACCCACAGAGTCAAATAAAAGAGTATGTAAAGTACGATGTAAATTATAATCCATGCTTAGTGGCAATGTTCCAATATGTGTTTAGCAATTGCAATGAATGTATCACACTGATGAAAGATGTTGCTAATGAGGGAAAATGTGGGAGGTGTAGGGAGTGGGGCATATGGGAATCCCATATATATTCTGTGTAACATTTATGTAATTGAAGTATCTTTTAAAAATAAAAAAGTGAAAAAGGTAAAGAGAATAAAAGAAAAAAGAGTATATTGTTTGATTTCCATGTATTTGGGTATTTTGGAGTTTTCTTTCTCTTCTTTATTTCTGACTTCATTACACTCTAGTTGGAAAAGTTTCCTGGTAAAATTTCAATATATTTAAGCTTATTGATATATGTTTTGTGAGTGAACAGGTGGTCTATCCTGGAGAATAATCCATGGGCTCTTGAGATGAATGTGAATTCCACTATAATTGGGTGGAGTGTTCTATATATGTCTGTAATGTTGAAACTATTTATAAATTTGTTCAAGTCTTCTACCTTATTAATATCTGCCAAGATAACATGTATTAAAGTCTCCATCTCATATTTTAAGAATTCATATTCCTCCATTCATTTCTGTAAATATTTATTTCTTATATTTGGGGATCTGTCATTAGGTGCACATGTGTTTCTTAATGTTATAAATTCTTGGTGTCTTGACACTTTTTAAATATATACTGTCCTTGTATCTCTTGAAACAGATTTTCACTTATGGTCCTTTGTCAATATTAGCATAGCCACCTCATTCTCTTTTAGTTAACATATGTATGGAATATCTTTTACATCCTTTGACTTTCAACCTACATTTGTCTTTGATTAAAGTTTGTGTCTTGTAAATGATATATAGCTGGAAAATATTTTTTTGCATTCTATTGCCAGTATGCAACTATTTTTTTTAGGAAGTACCAGAGATTGAATCCAGGACCTCACGCATGGAAAGCAGGTGCTAAAGATGATATACAAATGGCCAAAATCACATGAAAAGACACTCAATATCATTAGATATTAGGGAAATGTCATTGAAAATGACAATGAGACCTCATTTTATACTCACTAAAATGTCTACTATTAAAAAAACAGAAAATTACAATTTTAAGGATGTGGAAAAATAGAAAAACTCATTCTTTGTTGGTGGGAATGGGCAGTGGTGCAGATGCTATGGAAAACAGTTTGGAAGTACCTCAGGAGCCTAACTTTAGAATTACCATATGATCCAGCAATCCCACTAATAGATATATACCATAAAAGATGAAAACAGAGATTGAACAGACATTTGCACAACAATGTTCATAGCAACATTATTCACAATTGCTAAAACATAAAAACAACCGATATCCATAAAAAATGAATGGACATACAAATTGTGGTTTGTACATATGACAAAATATTATACAGCTGTAAAGAGAAATCAAGTTCTGATGCATGTGTCAACATGGATGAAACTTGAGGACATTCTGCTGAGTGAAATAAGCCAGATACAAAAGGACTAATATTGTATGATTTCACTGTTATGAACTAAATATAATAAGTAGATGTATATACTTATAATCTAGAATATAGGTTGCTATGGGTTGGAGAATGAGCATTTGATGCTTCATTTGGACAGAATTTCTATTTAGCCTGATGGTAAATGTTTGGAAATGGAGGGTGGTGATGGTAGCACATTATTGTGAGTATAATCAATATCACTGAGCAATATAAGTGAATGTTGTTCAAGGAAGGAAACTTTTAAGGTGTATATATTACTAGACAAAATTAAATGTAAAAGATAAGACTGTAAAACACAGTGAACTGCATTGGAGGCAATGGTCTATAATTAATAGTACTAGTTTAAGATGCTCTTTCATGAATTATAGCAAATGTGTTATACTAATACAAGGTGTTAATAATAGGGTGATATATGGAAAGTACACCTAATATAAATAATTGATAATAGAACTATTTTAATAATCTTTTCTCAGTTGTATCAAATGTAATTACTGTTAAAAATAGTACAATTATTTAAAAAACTAATGTAATCACCAGAACAAAAAAAAAAGTGCTCCACAGCACTGCAAATGATTGGGGTTGGGTTGGTACATGGGAATCCTTAATTTTATGCATGATTGTTTTGTAAACCCTCACATTCTTTAATAACAAAGAGGAAATATTCAATAGAAAGTTAGTGTTTAGGGGAGAGAATGGAATGTATTATCAACAGGAAGATGGTATTTAAAGCCACATGAGTGGTTGAGATCACCTAGGGGGTAAAGACAGAGGGAGCTCTCTGAAAAGTAGGGGCATTCTGTGGAAGGTAGGAGGCAAAAGTGGGAGAAACCCAGGGAAGTGGGGTTATTTAAGAGGGCTAATAAGGAAATGCTTCAGGAAGTAAGATGATTGTGCCAAATATAACTGGGGGATTGTATGAAATGAAGATTGAGAAGGAACCACTGCTTTTAGCAATATGGAGATTGCTGGTGATTTTGACAAATGCAGTTTCAGGGAATGTTGGAAACAAAATCCCTATTGTAGTGAGGTAATGAGAGAGAAATAAGAAAGTGGGATTTTAAGTACAGAAAACACAAGAAATCTTGATCTAAAGAGGTACTCAGAAGTATGTCTGATCTAGAGTGGTATAGAAAGTCTAAGAACCTTTCATTATAGCTTTATTGAAATGAGAGATATATTTGTATGTTAGTGGGAATGGTACGGAAAAGAGAAAATAATTTATAAGAGAGAAAGACAAATTACTAATTGTAGAAATTACAGTAAAGTAGAATTCATAATTCTTTTCCTAATTACAGGAGCAGAGTTCTTTCATAGGTGAAACAGATGGGGTCCAGAGTGCATGGTTTACTTAGGAAGGATCCAGAGCAACACATCTTTCAATACCTAAGGGAACACAGAGCATGAGTGTACAGAGTAGGGAAGCTGGTTGATTTGGTAAAGGGAAAATGAGACAATTCCCTTTTACTTGCTTCTATTTTCTTAGTGAACTAAAAATCACAGTCATCAGCTCAGTGTGAGGACTGGGAAGGTGTGTTGGAGGTTTGAGAAGAGAAAAATTATAGATATTTCTGGAAAAATGAGCAAAGAACTGGCTTGATAACTGTAGTAGAATTTTTTCACAGTACTGATGACTTCCTTGAGATTTGTAGACATTCATTCAACATGAATGTGCATTTCCCCCATCCATTTAGCTATTTGAATTTAGATATGGATTAGGCAAAGTTAAATATAAAAACAGGTTTTGGGTTTGGCAGGCAAGTACAATGGAGGGATAGAGATGCAAAAGAGTTGAAGATATAGGCAAGGGAGTTGTAACAAAACATGTAATCTAACCTGGGTAAAGAAAGATGTAAGGAAAAGAGGGGGAAATGGATATGGAAAATGTTATGGGTGGGTCCATGGATAATTGGAATGATGGCATACTTGAGTGAGGGAGCAGGTAGAGATGTGGATATAAGAAAGTGGGATGATGAGAGGCAAGAATTTGGAGGTTATTAGTGGTGACAATATCTAAGGTATAACTGGAAAAAGAGAGGGAAGAGATGTTGAAGTGAGGAAGTCAAGGAACCGAGAAGTCTTGCTGTGCAGTGACTATTCTAAGTCAGGCATTCTGAAAGCTTCCTACACAGTCAGAGCAACTGTGGAGTTCTGTGTTTTTTAAATACTGAATGTCTGAATCCTACCTTGACTAATTAAATTTCTGGAGGTTGAACAGGAGCTGATCACAAGTAATTTAAAAAATATTCCCAGGTGACTCAATTCCATAGCCAAATTTGAGAAGCTGTGTACTACATAGATGTTGAAGTCATCAAAAACAATGACAGGAAATTCAGTTGGTCAGTTATCAAAAGATTCCATTCATGATGGTGCATGACTAGGAGGATGGGAGATGAGAATAATCTCCTGTAGTCATCAAGGCACTGGGGTTTCTGAAAGGGAAGCAACAATTAGAAATAAGAAGGATACCTATTCCTAACTTTAGGCTCTGGAAATGTGTGTATAGTAACAAAAACAGTCCCCACTTGAAATAGCTACAGGTCTTCAGGTTACAGGAAGATCTCCAGTTCTTAGGGCTAGAAGGTTGTTCAGAGAAGATGTTGAAGGTAAAAGAGATTTTGCTGTTCAAGCCCCAAGTTCCTTCTTTTGGAGTGAATTGAGGTTTTGGAAGGAATGGGAGACTGAGTCAGATATATGAATCAACAGAAATGTATGGGTAAAGAGTCCCATAATGACTTTAGAGGCAAGGATTTCCAATGGTAGCTGACAAAATAAGAATGTGAGACATGATAGATTAATCTTAGTGGCCTTTTAGGGAATGGTGGAAAAATAATTATTATAATTATTTTTTTCCTTCTTATCATTTCCTTCTTAAAATAGGGTTCTTTTTTAAAAAAAAATACTTGAAAATATTTTAAGTATACTTTAAAGATTATATAAATGTTACATAAAAATATAGAGGATTCCCATATTCACCACTCCCTACCCCATCCACAATTTTCCACATTAACAACATCCTTCATTAGTGTGGTAAATTTGTTACAATTGAACACATATTGTAGCATTGTCACTAAGTGTGGATTATACTTTACATTATAGTTTAATCTCTTCTGCACAATTTTGTAAGTTATGACAAGATATATAATGGCCTGTATCTGTCATTGTAATGTCATTCAGGACAATTCCAATATCCAAAAATGCCCCCATTTTACACCCGTTTTCCCTCTCCCTCCCCTTAGAATTTCTAGTGACCACTGCCTCCACATCAATGATAAATTTTCTTCCATTGCTAGGATCACAAGTCTATAATAAAATAACAGTAAGTCTACTCTAGTCCATTGTTCATAAACCAATCCAAGGATTCTGGGATGGTGATGCCCACTCCACTTCTAATTGATAGGGGGTTAGATCTCATGGGACAGATGGATGGGGCTATCTTGCGTGCAGTTATAGACTGTCTTCCTTGGGATTGTAATTGCTGATTATCATTGTCTTGTTAGTTGTACTGGGTGAGTCCAATGAACTGAAATGTAGGTTTTGCACCTCTGTTGAGATTCAGAGACTGACTGTCACATGGAGGGCCTGAAGATTTAAGTCTCTTGGACATAAAGGAATCAACTGAAGTACTAACTATAGGTTCAAATAGAAGGGGCAGAAAATCCATGTATAGGGAAACCTCTTGTGGTCCAACTCTGTCACATTGGAGAGAGTAATTACAAAGTAGGGTCCACTGGCAATGCACCAAACTCCTGAGCTGTTAGCCCTGCTTATAGTGTATGTCTGTATGTCTCCAGAGCCCTTAGGAGCCCCACTATTTGAGGTACTATTTACTTTGGCAGTCAATGAGATCCTGCTGCGACCTGCATGAGCACAACCACTGGAATGACCTCCTGACTCACTTTGAAGTCTCTTGGCCATATAAACTCATTTGTCATTACCTTTTCCCTCTTTTTGTCAAGGTCTTTTTCAAGTTGCATTGCTAGTTAGTGTTTGGTAGTAATCCTCCTGTGCCAGGGAAGCTCATCCATGGGAGCCATGTCCCATGCTATGGAGAGGGTAATGCATTTATATGCTGAAATTGGATTAGAGCGATGCCACATTTGAACAACAAGAAGGCTCTCAAGAGGTAGTTCTTAGGTGACATATAATACTAGGCTAAGTTTCAATTTCAAAAGTAAAGGTTCTTAAGTATCACAGGCCTAGTGGTGAAGCAGATGGAGGGACTGGATAGGTGAGGTTGTGGGAAGGCAGCCTGTGAGGTTCTGGAGCCTTTTGATGTCTGACAGTGAGCAGTGTAAAAGGGTAGATAAAGCCTTACTTGGGGTAAACTGTGGGCATCCTGTAAAATTCTGACAAAATCACATAAATTGTGTAAAGCTCAGGACTTATCAAATTACACTGCAATTATTGTCTATTCATGTGCCTGTCTACAAGTAATCAAAATGGCTTATTATTAATCTTTTAATCCCCAGCACTGAACATAGTATTTGGTATAAAGTAGGTGCATAATAAATGTTTCATGTTGTCAAAGAAATTTTTGCTGTGTTTATAATATAGTAACTAATTGATGAAAAATATTTAGTTAGGGTTTCTGGATTGTATCCTTACCAGTTTAAAACTATTACTAAACACACACACATTTCTAACACAAAGAGCACTTTCATATTTTACTTGTGTCTACAGGAATTGATGCAATAATATATGGGTTTAAATGTTACATTAAGAAATAAATATTCTCCATTTACACTAAGTGTATTAAACATCCGATAATACAAAATTTGAACAGTATATATGTTTAAGATGGATTTCATGGAAAAATAAGATAAATCAGATCAGCTAAACCAAGGATACAATGAAACCTCAGCCTTGTCTTTAGTTGTACACTTTTTGCTGCACTTGGGGCGCAGATTTTTCCCTTTATTTTAAGTTTGTTTGTTGTTAGGAATCAGGGCAATCTTAAACAATGTGAAAACAAAGAGACATCCCCCTCAAATGTCATGCCATTTGTTTTTTGGCCTCTTGATTTGTACTAAATAAATCCTGCTGTATTTCTCCCTTATTTATAATGATATATCAAAGACTCAAATGCTAGACATTTAATCTGATATGATGGCTTGCTACAATAGCATTTTTTTTTTATTATGGGTAAAAATCAAAATTCTCACAATACATACAAACATTTGTAAAATGATATATAAATATATATGCATATATGTGTATTTGCTTACAAAAATGTTATTTTATATATATATATATACATATATATATATATATATATATTTTATTATGGGTAAAAATCAAAATTCTCACAATACATACAAACATT
>JAKSZT010014059.1:0-14600 GCA_026826555.1 Tolypeutes matacus | reverse complement strand
TCATCCCCTCCCTACCCCAAAAGTGTCAAGTGGCCACTGACTCCCCCTCATTGTTATAATTTCTTGCATTGCTAGAATTACCATATGTGAACAAGAGAATACCATCAAGTCCACTCTAGTCCATAGTTCTTCCCCCAATCCTGAGGGGACTGGGATGGTGATGTCCACTCCAACTCCAAGTGAGAGAGGGCTTATATCCCATGGATATGGTGGGTGGGATGATCCTGCCTGCAGGTGCAGGCCCTCTCCATTCCCTGGGATGGCCATTTCCCATCGTTGTCTCCTCACCAGGTGACTTGGATGAGTCCATTGAGCTGTAGGGTAGGAGTTGCAGCTCCACCTAGATTTCATGCACTGTGGGTTTTTCATAGATGTTTGCTGTGGGTTTATGTTGAGACAGTACCATACTCTCTTTAGTTTTCTGTGGTTTTCTATAATGGAAGGATGTTGGACTTTGTCAAGCTCCTTATAAGCATCAATTGAGATGATCTCATGCTTTTGATTTTTCATCCCTTTAATGTGATGTATTATATTGATTGATTTTCTTTTGTTGAACCATCTTTGCATTACTGGAATAAATTCCACTTGGCATAGTATTGGATTCAATTTCCTACAATTTTGTTGAGGAGTTCTGCATCCAAATTCATAAGGGATAGTGGTCTATAATTTTATTTTATTGTGCTGTCTTTATCTGGCTTTGGTATCAGGATATTGCTGGCCTCATAGAATGAGTTAAGAAATGTGTTCCCTCCTGTTCTTTATTTTGGAAGAGCTTGAGGTGGCTTAGTCTTCATTCTTCTTCAAATGTTCATAAAATTCAACAGTAAAGTTGCCTGGGCTGAGGCTTTATTTTTATGGGAGGGTTTTGGTTACTGATTCAATCTCCTTAACTGTAAAAGGTATAATGAGATTTTTTATTTCTTCTTGCATTGAATTAGTCCATTTCTTTATTTCTAGGAATTTGCCCATTTCATCTGTTTTGTTGGCATATAATTGTTCAAAGTAATGTGCAGTAGTCCCTTTTGTCCTAATATCCTCATTTTCATTACTGATTTTAGTTATTTGTGCCCTCTCTCTTTTTATCTTTTTCAGGTTTGTCTATTCTATTGATCTTTTCAAGATGACAGCTTTTGGTTTTGTCGATTCTCTCAATTTTTCTATTTGCTATTTTATTTATTTCTGCTCTAGTCTTTACTATTTTCCTTATTCTGTTGATATTGGTTTTAGTTTACTCTTCTTTTTCTAGTTTCTTTAGAAATGAATTTAGGTTATTGACTTGTCATATTTCTTATTTTAATGTAGGTATTTACAGCTATAAATTTCCCTCTAACACTGCCTTCATTAAATCCTATAAATTTTGGTATGTTATAGTTTCATTCTCATCCTCTAAGTATTTTCTAATTTCTCTTATTATCTATTCTTTGAACCTTGGTTGTTTAGTGGTGTTCCATTTAATTTTCAAATATTTGTAAATTTCCAGTTTTCTTTCTCCTATTGATTTCCAGTTTTATTCCATTGTGATACAAGAAGATACTTTGCATGGTTTCAATATGTTTAAATTCATTAAGATTTTATTTGTGTCCTAACATATGGTCTATTCTGAAAAATACTCAGTGTGCACTTAAGAAGAACGTGTTTTCTGCTTTTGTTGGGTGAAGTGCTCTATGTATGTCTGTTAGGTCTAATGCTTTTTAATACTGTTGTTAATTTGCTCAATTTCCTTATATATTTTGTTTAGATAGTCTATCAACTGATGCAAGTGGTGTTTTGAAGTCTTCAAGTATTATATAACTATTTTTTGTGCCTTCAATTTTGTACACTTTTGCTTCATGTTTATTGGACTCTGTTTTAGGTGCATATATGTTTATAATTGTTATATATGTTTATAACTGTTATATCTTCTTGTTAAATTGAAACCTTTACCATTATTTAATATCCTATTTTAATGTGGTAATCTTTTTGACTTCAAGTCTATTTTATCTAATGATAATATAGTCACTGCAGCTCTTTTTTATTATTATTTGCATGGAATATATTTTACACCCTTTTACTTTCAACCTCTCTATGCTTTTGTTTCTTATATAATCCATATACAAGGATCAGGTTTTTAAATACAATCTGCCAACCTTTGCCTTTCAATAGGAGAGTTTAACCCATTGATATTTAAGTTAACTGATAAGGAAGAACTTCTGCCATATAGTTCTTTGTTTTCTATATTTCTGGCATGTTCTTTGTTCTTCAGTTATTTCATTACTCCCTTTTCTGTATTTAGTTGACTTTTATAATGTACCATATTGATTTCTTTCTACTGTCCTTTTCTCTAGTTATTTTCCTAATATCAACCTTTGAAATTGCAATTAACATTTTAAAATAATATGAAGCTAGTTCAATTAATATCCACCTAGACTCAGAAGTATACAAACACACTAATCTTATATATCTCTGCCCCTTCCCCTTTATGTTGGTATTGTCTCAGATAGTATCTTTATACTTTGTATGCCAATTACCAGATATTTTAGTTGCTATTTTACTCATTTGCCTTTTAATTCATATTGTGGGTGCAAGAGGGGATACATTTAAAACCAAAAGTACCCTAATATAAGACTATAGTATACCTAT
Organism: Tolypeutes matacus; assembly: GCA_026826555.1. Classification (NCBI taxonomy): domain Eukaryota; kingdom Metazoa; phylum Chordata; class Mammalia; order Cingulata; family Chlamyphoridae; genus Tolypeutes; species Tolypeutes matacus. Next base: position 11,981 of record JAKSZT010014059.1, on the reverse strand, counting down.
GTATTTATTTTTACCAAAATTCTTTATTTCTTCTTACGGCTTCAAGTTACTGTTTAGTGTACTCTTACTCTCTGTACCACTCCTTATTGTGCAGGTCTTCTGGTAATGTAGTCTTTGGGTTTTTGTTTCTCTGTAGATTTAAATTCTACTTCATTTTGAAGGATTATTTTGCAGATATAGAATTCTTGGTTGACAGTTTTAGTTTTCTTTAAAGACTTTTAAATATTTCACCCCACTGTCTTCTGGCCTTCATGGTTTCAGATAAGAAATCTGCCTGTAATCTTATTAGGGATCCCTTATATGTGAAATGTCACTTCTCTTGCTGCTTCCAAAATTCTCTGTTTACATTTGGATTTTTTTCCTCCAGGGGAAAGCAACAGTGCAGTCCCCCACTACCATAAATTATGCAGTTGAGCTTACCAGATTTGGGGAAATCTCAGGGATCAGCACATCCAAAGTGCAATGGTTAAGCTTCATGATCATGGTATCACTCCTGCCAGGTAAGTTGTCTTTGGATTTTGATATCACTATAATGTATATTCTTTTAGCTATCTTTCAGTCTGTCCTGCCTAGAGGTCATTGTGCTTCCTGGAAGTTTATATTCATGTCTTTCATCAGTATTAGGAATTTTCAGCCATAATTTCTTCAAATACTTTTTCTGTCTTTCTCTCTCTCATGCACATACACACACAATTTTGGGAAAGGGGGCTGCCATTGAGGCATATGCTGATATGCTTGATGTTTCTTACAATTTCCTCAGGTTCTGTTAATTTTTCTTCATTCTTTTGTTCTTCTGCTCTTCATCCAGTATAGTTTCAATGGTCTTATTTTCTAGTTATCTAATCCTTTCTTCTTCCTGCTCAAATTTGGGGCTGAATCTGTCTACTGAATTTTTTCACTTCAACCACTATACTCTCCAGCACCAAAAGTTCTCCTTTGTGCCTTCATATTTTCTATATAAGACAGCCAATGGTTTCTAGGTCATTGAACATATTTAATATAGCTCATTTAATATCTTTAACTAACAGTTCTAATGTACATGTTTTTCTCAAGGATGGTTTCTGTCAAATATTTCTCATTTTGTGAATGGGCCGTACTTTCCTGTTTGTTGGTATGCTTTGTAATTTTTTGTTGAGAAATGGATATTATGAATCTTATAGTATTGTAACTTTGTGGATGTAGTTCTCCTATTCTTCAAGAATTGATTGCTAACCTTTATTATCTTTTTTAGGGTTGGACACATCAATTTGTGACTTTTCAAATTCATTTTTGCTGCCTAATGTGAAAGAATAGGAAGATAAGAAGAGAGGTACTGCATCATTAAGACCCCTCTGTCACTTTTACTTGAGAGGGTTAGGAACAATGGCTGCCCTCTCTGCTGGCCCCCTAATGAAATAAAGTAACTCATCAAAAGCAGCTACCAGTGATCAGACCATACATCACCAGAATTTAAAGGAGCATGTCCTTATAGCTCATCCTGGCTCCAGCAAACTGCACAATGTATGCAGGCTTCAAGACACACTGTTGCCTGCTACACAGTTGTGGGATGGCATATGGTAGCAGCTACGGAAAAGTTTTAAGTCACAGATACTTACTTCAGGTTACCAGCTTCTTCCTGCAGGTCTTCTCTGGGTGCTGCAAGTGTTCCATTATATTCCTGGTTCCAAAGTGGTTGATTCAAACAGCCCTGCCAATTCAAGAGTTGTTTTCATGCTGGGACCAATTTGTGGAACTTCCTACTCCACCATCTTCCCACTGTCCTTTTCCCTCCTACTAATGTTTTAACTTGTAGGTCTTTCAAAACTTTCAAAGAAAAAAATTCACAGTTCCAGTCTCCAGTTCCTGCCTCCATGACAAGTGTCTTGATTAATTGTTCCAACAGTAGGACTTTTCTTATGGAAATGACAATGCTCAAGATATAGAGTGTGCCCTAATTTATGCCCTTCCAGCTGCCAAAGATGAAGGGAGAAAGAGATGTCTCTACAGTAATAGCTGATGACTTCAATACACCAGTCCCAGCATTGGATAGAACATCTGGGCAGAGGATCAATAAAGAAACACAGAGGTTGAATAATATCACAAACAGATGAAATAGACATACACAGAACATTGCACCCCATGGCAGTTTGATATTGTTTATGAATTCCAAAAGTAGATATTGGATTATGTTTGTAAACTGGTCTGTCCCTCCAGGCATATTAGATTATATTGGATTCAGAGGTTCCACTTTTTTACTTGATTAAATCATGATTTAAGCTTTGATTGGGCCATATCAGTAGGACCATGAGTCTCCACCCCTTTTGTGGGTGGCGACTCAGAGAAAATCACATGACAGGGAAGAGAGTTGGAGTTTTGAGCTGGAGCCCAGGAAGTAAGCCCACAGAGGAGCAGAGCAGCTGAGCCTGGAGAGAATGGAGTCCTGGGGAGAAAGAAATAGCCAGTCACCTGATAGTTTACAGCTGGCCTTGTGGTGAGTGCAGGGCAGCTGAGCCCAGAAAGAAACAAACCCCAGGAAGAGAGGAAACCAGGAAGCCTGAACTCTTGGCAGACATCAACAGCCATCTTGCTCCTACATGGGGCAACAGACTTTGGTGACTTATGTTTTATGACCTGGTAACTGTAAGCTTCTACCCCAAACAAATACCCTTTATAAAAGCCATCAGATTTCTGGTATTTTGTATCAACACCCCTTTGGCTGACTAATACACACCCCAAAACAACAGGATATACATTCTTAAGTGCTCATGGATCTTTCTCCAGGGTAGACCATATGTTAGGTCACAAAGCAGATTACAATAAATTCAATAAGATCAAAATTATACAAAGCACTTTCTCTGATCATAATGAAATAATGTTGGAAATCAACAAGAGGCAGAAAAAGAGAAAATTCACACATACATGGAGCATAAAGAACACACTTATATAATCAGTGGGTCAAAGAAGAAATTGTAAAAGAAATTGATAAATATCTCAGGATGAAAACAAGAACACAATATATCAGAACCCGTGGGATGCAGTGAAGGCAGTTTTGAGGGGGAAATTATTGCCCTCAATGCTTACATTAAAACAAGAGAAAGAGATAAAATCAATGACCTAACTACACAGCTGGAGGACATAGAAAAAGAACAGCAAACTATTCCCAAAGTAAGCAGAATGAAAGAAATAACAAAGATTAGAGCAGAAATTAATGAAATTGAGAACAAAACAAACAAAAAAACAAAGCCAAAACTTGGCTCTTTGAGAAGATTAACAAAATCAACAAACCCTTGGGTAGACTGACAAAAAAAGGGAGAAGATGCAAAAAAAATAAAATGGGACATTACTACTGACCCCACAGAAATGAAAGTGATCAAAAGAGGATACTATGAACAACTGTATACCAACAAACTAGAAAATATAGATGAAATGGAAAAATTCCTACTAATGTACAAAAACCTACACTGATCCTAGAAGAAATAGAAGACCTCAATAAACCAATCACAAGAGATTGAAACAGTCATCAAACAACTCCCCAAAATGAAAAGCCCAGGACCATATGGGTTCACAGATTAGCTCTACCAAGCATTCAAAGAAGATTTAATACCAACCTAATTCAAGCTCTTCCAAAAAATTGAACAAGAAAGAATGCTGCCAAACTCATTCTATGAAGCCAATATATATACCCTAATACCAAAGCCAGATAAAGATATTATGAAAAAGAAAATAACAGCCCCATTTCCCTAATGAATATGGATGCAAAAATACTTAGTAATCAAATCCAACAGCACGTTGGATTATCAACAAGTGGTTTTTACCAGACATGCAAGAGTGGTTCAATGCAAGAAAACCAATCAGAGTAATACACCACATTAATAAATCAAAGAAGAAAAATCACATGACCCTATTGATTGATGCAGAAATGGCATTTGACAAAATACAGCAAGCTTTCTTGATAAAAATACTACAAAAGATAGGAATTGAAGGAACCATTCTCAACACAATAAAGACCATATTTGCAAAACCCACAGCTAACACCATACTCAAAGGTAAAGACTGAAAGTTTTCCAATTGAGATGAAGAATGAGACAAGGATGCCCACTGTCACCACTGTTGTTCAACATAGTGTAGAATTTCCAGCAAAGTAAGAAAAAGAATGGCATCCAAATGGGAAAGGAAGAAGTAAAACTTTTGCTCTTCACATATGATATCCTATACCAAGAAAGTCCCCAAAAATCTACAAGAAAGCTGCTAGAACTAATAAACGATTTCAGTAGGGTGGCAGGATACAGGATCAGTACACAAATGGATGTACAGATTCAATGCAATCCCAATAAAATCCAGCAGCATTTTTTAAACAAATGGAAACACAATTATCAAATTTATTTGGAAGGGTAAGGGGCCCCAAAAAACCAAAAACATCTTAAAAAGGAAAAGAGAAGTTGAAAGGCTTTCACTTCTGGACTTTAAATCATACCACCTAGCTACAGTGGTAAAAACAGCATGGTACTGGAATAATGATGGACACATAAAACAATGGAACCGAATTGATGTTTCAGAAACAAACTCTCACATCCATGATCAAGTGATTTTAGACAAGCTGTCAAACCCACCCAGCTAGGGCAGAATAGTCTATTCAACAAATGTTGCTGGGAGAACTTGATATCCATGTCCAAAGGAAAGAGGACCCCTACGACACACCTTATACAAAAATTAACTCAAAATGGATCAAAGACCTAAATATAAAAGAGAGAACCATAAAGCTCCTAGAAGAAAATATAGGAAAAATCTTCAAGACTTAGTGCTAAGTGGTAGATTCTTAAAACTTACACCAAAAGCTCAAGCAATGAAAGAAGACATGGATAAATGGGACCTTCTCAAACTTAAAATCTTTTGTGATTCAAACTACTTTGCCAAGAAAGTGAAAAGGCAGCCCACTCAATGGGAGAAAATACTTGGAAACCACATATTGGATAAGGGTTTGATTTCCATTCTAAATAAAGTGATCATACAACTCAACAATGAAAGATCAAATCTGATTTAAAAATGGGCAAAAGACTTAGATATTTCTCCAAAGAAGAAATACAAATGGCCAATGAGCACATAAAGAAATGTTCAATATCACTATGTATTAGGGAAATGCAAATCAAAACAAAAATATGATATCATCTCACACTGCAGGGAATAGCCATTATTAAAAAAAAAAAAAAAAGCAGAAAACAAGTGCTGGAGAGGATATGGAGAAATAGGAACACTCCTTTACTCTTGGTGAGATTGTAAAGTGGTGCAGCCTCTGTGGAAGACAGTTTGGTGTTTCCTCAGGAGAAGCTAAATATAGTACTACCATATGATCCAGCAATTCTTCTACTAGGAAATATATCCAGAAGAACTGAAAACTGTGATGTGAGCAGACATTTGCACACTAATGTTCATAGCAGCGTTATTCACAATTGCCAAAAGATAGAAACAACCCCTGCCCATCAACCAATGAATGGATAAACAAAATGTAATATATACATACGATGGAACACTATGCTGCAGAAAGAAGAAATCAAATTGGGGACACGTACGATAACATGGATGAATCTTGAAGACATTGTTCCAGGGGTTCTTAACAAGGGGTCCATGAGCCTGAATTTAAAAATTAAAAAAAAAAACATTATTTTGGGGACGTGTTGGTGCAGGTGTGATATATTTATAAATAATACACTGTGAAGTGTGGACTTAGTAAGGGGTCCATGGTTTTCACCTGACAGGCAAAGGAGTCCATGGAACAAAGAGGTTAAGAACCCCTGCATTATGCTGGGAATTTGAAGAAGCATGGGAGAAATACCAATAATGTAACCTATGGATTACAGTTAACAGCAATACTGTAATATTCTTGTACCACTGCGAAAGATGTACTGTGTTAATATGGTGGTATGGAAAAAATATGCCAAATGTAAGGTATGGTCCATAATTAGAGGTAATGGTCTGATGATATTATCACATAATGTGTAACAAATGTTCCACAACAGTGTGGTGTGTTGGTGAAGGAGTGTTGTATGGGAAGTCCACACATGTGCATAAATGTTTTGTAAATTCACAACTTTTGTAATAAGAAATATATTTTTAAAAAGTTAATAGGTGGACTAATAGTACCAAGAAAAGAAAGAATAGAGACAAATCTATTTAGCTGTGTTTTGAACTGTTTCAGAATATGTCACATTTTTTGGGTTATAAAAATTAAACATATAGCATTTTTATTTTATGTTTCACATTTGAATTTTAAAAATGAAATCAACTTAACAAATTTATTTTTTCTTCTGCAATTTTATACACACACACATTTTTTATTAGAAGAGTTGTGAGCTTACAAAGCAACCACGAGTAACATACAGGCCTTCCATACCATACATCACCCCATCAACAACGCATTGCATTGATGTGGAACATTTGTTACAAATGTGTGTGAGGGAAAAATATACCAAATCTATTTTTTTCATTAAATTATATAAATCAAATTTTAACGTAAAATAATATAAAATTCTAATCACAATAATGAACTCAATATCATATTCCAAAATAATTAGGATTTTTAATAATTTATAATAAAAGTTCACATCTTTTTTAATGACTCATTTTTAGGAATTAGTATTGTGCTTGGCATACAGTCAGAACACAATAAGTGCAAGTCATAATTATTTGTCTGTTAGTGCACTATAAAATGCAAGTTATTGACTAATATGGATGGAATTTATCAACCATAACAACAACAGTAATAGTAGCTGTCATTTAATGAGGATCTAATAGGTGTTAGATGCTATAGACATATTTTTTTATAAAATTGTAATGAACTATATCATACATGCATATCCCTAAACAATAAGTATATAATAAAAGTTGTGAATTTTAAAAAAAAACATAAAAAAAAGTCATCATACAGGGCTCCCATACATCACCCTAACACCAAAACCTTCCATTGTTGTGAAATATTTCTTATAAACTTTGAACTAACTATAGCCCATATCTTAAATTTGGTGTGTTTTTCCCCCAACCCTTCTGTTTATGAACACCCTGTATTAATATTATACATTTGTTACAGTTCATGAGAGAATGTTCTAATATTTGTTCTGTTAACCACAGTCCATCTTCCACCACCAGATTCCCTTTGTTATACAGTCTCATGCTTTGTATAGTCCATTCAAAGTGTATGCTCAGTGGCTCTCATTTTCATCACAGAGTTATGCTGTCATCACCTTGGTCAATTTAGAACATTTCATTACTCCAAAAGGAAAATCTCATACCCTATATTTCCCTATTGCTCCAAAAATACTATTGTCCTTAACTTACATTAGTTGTAATTTTCCTATGTATCACCATATTCTTAACCATTTGTAGAACATTGTTATATTTATACTATTAATCACAATTTCATCACCACTGAAATCACTATGCTATATGTTCCCTAGAATATTCTCTAGTTTCCTTTCAATTAACATTCACATCCACTATCTACCCCTTTCAGCAACAAGCTCATTTATACATCAGCAGTGTTTTATTCATTATAGTGTGTTACCATCAACTCTATTCATTTTCACACTTTTACAATAAATCTTATTAAAAATTCTACATACATTGAGCATCAGCTCCCATTCTCAACCCACATTTCATCTAGTAAACAGTACTCTAGAATTTACCTATGTGAGTTTACTCACTGTATTTAGTTCATATTAGTGAGACCATACAATATTTGTCCTTTTGTGTCTGGCTTGTTTCACTCAACATAATGAAATATCATATATAAAAAATGGAAAACGAATGTCTCTTGACCTGTCCTTCTGCATAGGACAACTTAGCATGAAGCACCAGTTCTGTTGAGTGAACTTCATTGAGGAGAAACTTTCCTCCTTACAGAAAGGCTTTCTGGTCTTAATTAAATACTACACTTGGCAGGTCCAATGCAAATTTCTCTCAAGCACTTCGTTATTGCACCTCACCCATTTTTATACATTGTATTTTCATTTTCATTCAGTTAAAATATTTCTTAATTTCCCTTGCAGTTTTCTCTTTGACTCATGAGTTATTGATAAGAACATTGTTAAATGTCCAGATATTTGGGGTTTTTCCAGATATCTTTCTGTTACTGATTTCTAGTTCAATTCCACAGTGATCACAGGAAATACTTTGTATAATTTATATTATTTTATTTTGGAAACAGTTTGTTTCATTGACCAGAATATGATCTACCTTGTTGAATATTCCATGTGCACTTGAGAAGAATGTATATTCTGCTCTGGTACAGTTTAGTGTTCTATATGTGTAAATTAGGTCAAGTTGATTGTACTATTTTTCAGACCATCTATATCCATATTGATTTTATACTTATTTTATAAATTATTGAGAGATGTGTTAAAAACTTCAAGTATAATTGTAGATGTGTCTATTTCTCCTTTTATCATTTATTTTAAATTTCTGTTGTTGGGTGCATTCACATTTAGGATTATATCCTCTTGAAGAACTGACCGCTTTATTATTCTCTACTGTCCCTCTCTATCCCCAACAATATTTCCTGTTCTAAAGTTTACTTTGTATGCTATTAATGAGCTAATAGTGATATTTTGAAATGTTTTTCCAATATATAAATATGGTATGTCCATTCATTTAATTTGATCCTCTGATATTTCTTAATAATACACAGTAGTTTTGAGAGGAGTTATTTAACCACATGGTTTGCTTTGATTACTGGGTTATTTTATATTTGAAACTTTTGCAAAGGTTGAAATATTCTTCTCAGTATCTATCCTTCATCACAAAAAAGACATGAGTAAATTTTTTGTTTGCTTATAAATATTTTGTTTAGGTGCTTTAGTTAAATATTTTACTAATTCTTATACTTTCTCTATACATTTTAATTTGTTTCTGTGAAAATAATCATGTCATCTATGAATACAGAGGGAAATATTTTCCTTATATTCTAAATATTTTACTAATTCTTAAGATTTCTCTATACATTTTCATTTGTTTCTATGAAAATAATCATGTCCCCTATGAATACAGAGGGAAATACTTTCCTTATATTCATTCGTGTATTTACTTGCTCTCACTACATTGAAAATGTCAAATAGAATTTCTGTCTGCGGAAAAAAAAAAATAGAGCTACTATGTCATTTTTGATTAGCATTTGTATGGTATATTTTTTTATATTCTTTCAATTTTTTGTATTTTTGACTATCCTTTCCATTTTTAACTTATTTATTTCTTTATTTAAGTGGATTTCTTACAAAACAGCATATGGTTGTATTTTGCCTTTTAGCCAGTCTAATAATTTCTGTCCTTTATCTGATGTATTTAGAACATGTGTAGCAATCTATGGATTGAGTGGTAAATGTAGTTTCCCATCTGTTTTTGCACAGTCTTTGAGCTAAGAATGTTTTTGCATTTTTAAATGGTTGGAAAAAAATCAAAATAGGGACAACATTTCATGAAATGTGAAAATCACATTATATTCGAATTTTTATGTCCATAGATAAGGTTTCATTACAACGCAGTCACAATCATTCAACACATATTGTCTTTGGTGTTTCTGCCCTAAAATGGTAGAGTTGAATAACTGTCACAAGGTTCTGTTTAGTATCATAGTCTTTCAGCCTGAAAGCCTAAACTTCCTTTAACATCTCTTTTAGGATACATCTGTTGTATGTGTCTGTATGTGTCTGAGTGTGAGTACATGTCTTCTATATATATGTGTGTGTGTGTATATATATGTACTTATATTTATATATACATTTTTATGTTTGTATACACACATGGGGATTGAATCATGTCCACCACAAAAAGCATGTCCATGTGTGAACCCAGGTCTTGTGGGTGTGAACATATTTGTAAATAGAGACTTTGAAGATGTTGTCAGTTAAGGTGTTGCCAAAACTGAATGAGGGTGGGCCTAATCCAATATGGCTGGGGTCTTTATAAGCAGAAGCTATTTGGATGTTGTTAGTCCACTACCCTGTTCTCTGAATATCCTTTCCAATTTGATGTTCCTCAATGTTCAAGCTCCTGCCCGCTTCCCTCCCACTCTACATGCTCTGAGTGACCACACCTAAACCCATGGCTTCAACTCAGTCCACATGCCATTGAACCCAATCGTTCACATCTAGTCCAGAATGCTCTCCTGAGCCCCACATCTGAATTTCCAACTGTACTCTCATGGGTACTCAAACGAAAGATCTTCCTATCCCCATCTCAGGCCCTTCCAGGCTCTGGCTTCCAAGTTGTGACTTCCCAATTGTTTCTTTTTAACTTCCTATTTTTATGTTATTTTTCTCAGAATATGGTCTTGTTTTGGCATGAAAAATAAATATGAGAAAATGTTTTAAAAAGTTTGGAGCTCAGTGTTTATTCTCATATTTATATATTAAATGTATATGTGTTATATTCCAGAGAAAATTGGATTTCTTTGAAGTACCATGCAGTTACGGGACTTGTGCATATCTGCACATTTTTTATGAGATGAAATTCACGTAAAATAAAATGAACCATTTTAGAGAGTATAATCAGTGGCATTTTGTACACACACAATATGCATCAGCTTGATCTAGTTCCAGAGCATTTTCTTCTCTTCCAAAGGTAAGCTCATATCCGCAATAGGCACCACTCCCCTAGCAAGTCTGAATTCTGTATGGCAGGCTGCAAGCTATTATCTCTGATTACTCTGAGTTTGATTACCCCAGCAGAAACTGAAGTAGAGGCACAAATTCTTTCTCCTGAAATCCTGCTTTTCTTTTTAAAACTTCCAACTGATTGGATAAGGAGGCTCCCCACATTGATGAAGACAATCTCCTTCCTTGATTGTAGATGCAATAAGTCAAAGATAGAATCAGTTTATTATCAATGCAAATCCATTTATGAAATAACCTCACAGTAACAATCAGGCTAGTGCTTGCTTGAACAAACACTTGGAAAGCATAAGCTTGCAAAATTGATACATGTAATTAACCATCACAATGACCAATATTTTAAATATACTTGCATTTGGTTCTTTTTCTAAATTTTCATTCTCCTAGTAACACTCTACCAATTTAATTATTTAAAACAAATCAATTTTATTGATGCATATATTAAAAGCATACAATTTACTGAAAGTGTACAATCAATGGTATTTGGTATAATCACATAGTTTTGTGTTCATCACTGTAATCATTATTAAAGCATTTTTATTTCAATAATAAAAAATCAGACAAAAAAATTCCTCACCTCTCAATTTCTCTGTTTCCCTGCTGTACATAGCTGCTATTTCTGGCTATTCTTGCCCAATTTATTTATTTCGAGCAGTTTTATTGAGATATATTCACATACCATATGATATATCCAAAGTATATAATCAATGGATTTTTTTAGCAGTTAAAGAGTCCTTTATTGTAAAATTGTAAGATAAATAGAAAAACAGAAATTAAAAATTTTAAAGAGTGCAAGGCAAGGTTAGATTTAATATAATCAGTTATAAAAAATTGATAACATAGCAAACATAAATGTAAATAAAAATTCAAATATACTAGAAATCAGTTATAAAATAATTTTTTATATTATACCTCTGACTTTTTGACATATTAATCTCTAAGAATGAAATAAATTATTATTTTTTTTTTATTTTTTATTTTTTTAAAGATTTTATTTATCTACTCATCCATCCCCCCCTGCTGCTTGTGCTCGCCGGGTCAGCCAACCACGCCGTGCGGGCGGGCCTGCCCCCACCAGGAGGCCCTGGGAACCGAACCCGGGGCCTCCCATATGGTAAACGGGAGCCCCACTGATTGAGCCACAGCCGCTTCCCATGAAATAAATTATTGATTTAGTTATTTAATTGCCTTTTAGACCAAAATTCTTTCTAGATAATCAAATTCTTATTTGGGAACTCTTCACATCTTATTGGAATGAATTACAGTATATAAAAATTTGCCAGCTCACAATTTTATGAGGCAGAAAAACTCAATCTTTTTCAACAGTACTCGTACTACATCATTATT
>JAKSZT010013986.1:0-14847 GCA_026826555.1 Tolypeutes matacus | reverse complement strand
AGCACTTAATCTTATTGTGCTTCCCTTGTATGTGATGGTTCTCTTTTCTCTTGCTGCCTTGAGTATTTTCTCTTTGTCTTGAGCATTGGACAGTTTGACAAGTATATGTCTTGGAGTTGGCCTGTTGGGATTTATACTATTTGGGGTGCGCTGTGCTTCCTGGATCTGCACATCCATCTCTCTCAATAGAGTTGGGAAGTTTTCAGCCATAACTTCCTTCAACACTCCTTCTGTTCCCTTACCCTTCTCTTCTCCTTCTGGGATGCCCATAATGCGTATGTTTGTGCGTCGTGCATTATCGGTTAATTCCCTGAGACCATACTGGATTTTTTCTATCTTTTTGTCTATCTTTTCTACAATCTCTTTGATTTCAACTGGGTTGTCTTTCATATCACTAATTCTTTCCTCTGCCTGTTCAATTCTGCTGCCATGTGAGTCCAGCGTCTTTTTCATTTCTTGATTGTGTCTTTTTTCGCCATCATATCCATTACCTTTTTAGGTTTGTAAGCTATTTCTTCAGTATGTTCTCCCAGTGTCTTCTTTATATCCTTAATCTCTTCCTTCAGTTCTTTAAGTTGGTCCATGATATTTGTTTGAATAGCTTTGATTAGTTGTTCAATGTACTGCATTGCTTCCTGGTTTTTATTTTGTGCACTGGACTGGTCCATGTTTTCCATTTTTTCATAGTGATTTGTATTTTTCTGTTGCCCTCTGGTCATCATATTATCTTGATGGGTTTGTTCAGTTGATTAGCTTTTCTCTATGCTCTAGAATTTTATTTAGCTGTTGGTTCTGCGTGTGAGTTAAGTTTCCTCTTTGGCAATTTTTCTTCTTATTTTATTTCCTTACTTTTTCTATGTTCCTTTGAAGGCAAAAGGTTAGGGCCAGAGGAATCAAAAGATGTAAGGAAGGCAGAAGGATAATAGAAATATTGATAAAAGTTAGAAGAGGGGCAAAATGAGACAATAAGATGAATATTTAACTTGTGTAGGCAGTGTAGAGTACGAGGAAAAAATATGGAGTTCCTATAATGGACTGGGAAAACAAATGGAGGAATATATATATATAGTGATTTAGAAGGCTAGAATTATGAGGAGGTAGAGAAATAGTAGAGAAAAGTCTGAAAGGAAAAAGTTAATACTAATAAAAAAAATAGAAAAAAGAAGAAGAAAACAAAGTAGATGGGATAGAAATTGACACCCTTAAATTGTGGGCCTATGAAAAAATGTTGTCTCTAAGAGCCACAACAGAAAACAGAAGGCAGAAACATGCAGGAAGGATAAGCGATAGTTTGTAATACAGAATCAATATATACAGCGAGTGGGAAATTACTGAATAAGAAGCCCAGCAAATAAGCGACCAGCTGGCCGCACCTATTAAAAAAAAAAATAGAAGGAAAAAGGAAGGGGGGAGGAAAATGGGAATAATAGCAATAGACCAGAAAGTAACAGAGAGAAACCAAAGATCCACACAGGCAAGCAGTCAAACAGAGCTAAGGGGGGTCAATGATTCCCCTAGGGTCCACGTGGATCCTTCCTGCCTACTTGTGTTTATCAATGAATTTCCCCACAGGGTTCTATATGCAGGTCCTGAAGCAGCTTTTAAAAAAAAAACTTAATAAAAAAGTTTTTTATTTTAAATTTGTTTAGGGACCCACATATAGTTTTTTTTTTTTTTTTAGCCAAATGCAGGACCCAAAATAATTCCTCTTCTAGACCAACCCCCTTATGGAAGGGATCCTAGCTGGGCCCGTGGAAATTAATCAAGCACGTCCCACTTTCCGGACTCCCCAGGTTAGCTGAAACTCTGATGTTAGTCAGTGAGGAGTGCTAAAGATGGCGGATTCCGCCCCTTCTGGCGCCGAGATCCAGTGTTACCGTGCTGCTCAGTAAATCAGTTTGAGTGCAGATTCGCGTCTGCTCTCAGCCTGATGCTGCTTCAGGTCGGCTTATCTGTTCTCCAAAGCTATGGGGCGGTGCAGGCAGCCAGATCAATGTCTAAAAATATAAAATACTTTTCCCTGTCTTCCAACAGAACCCTCCCTTTTTTGGGAAGTGTCCCTTCCTCCTGGCTCCGCAGCGGCTGGCTCTTATCCCTGGGTGGCTAGGGAAATCAGCTGTGTTCCCCGACCAAAATCCCCGTTCTGATTCACCGGGTGCTGACTAGCTCGTTTGTTCTGTTCACACAAGGTCCAAGGGGCGCCAGGCAGCCAGCTCCCCAGAAAATAAACATTTTTCGCCCCGCCCACGGCTCCAAATGGCCATTTTATTTTTTTTTTCCATAACCGCGGGGCTCAGCCGCCTGTGCCAACCTCCACCGGCAGCCTCAAAACTCACGAATCTCCACCGTTCGGTTCACGCCGCCGATTCGCCCAGATAGATGTCCCAAGCTTCTCACTCCACGCGTGCACAGCACAGACCCCCGGGCAGGACCCCGTCCCCAATCTGCCTTGCTCTGGGAGCTTGCAGTGTGCGCCCTCCTACACCAATGCCATCTTGGCTTACCAACATTCAATGTTATTACTGTAAAAAAGAGTTCTTATTTAACCCATTTTGACCTTTAATATTTATCTGTCATTTTATATTTTCACCACTCTTTTGAGAATTTTAGTTTTTTTTACTGATATAATCTTCATTTCTAGATGCTCTTCAAAGCCCCTCTCTCTTGTCTTTCCTTTTCAGAATGTAGCACACATTATAGTATTTCCTGCAAGGCTAACTTACATTTCTATGCTTCCCTTTACACATTTAAATTTGAGTTACTATAATGAGGCAATGCCTGCAATTCAATAGGCACCTTTATTTTGCCTGAAAGTTTCAGAAATGCATGCAAATGGGTTGGAAAAGGTAGGGTTAATGTTAAATTTATTCTATTGCTTCAGTTTTTCACTTTTCACCTCTATAAGCCTAAAATGATTTTAATTTGTTATTTTGTATACATTCATATGAACACAATTTGATTGCTGTTTGTGCACTCTTTTATTATTTGCAAAGTTCTTTCTTATCTATTATCAAAATTAAATCTAAGAACCAATCTCTGAATTATATACAGCAAGATATGTTTTCCTATGTTTCAGATGAAGAAAAAGCTTTGAGAAATTAAGTGACTTGTAAAGATCACAAATAAAGTTAGTGGATGATTTAAGATATGTAACCAGGAATTCCTCAAAAAGTACAGCAAATAATTCAATTTTTTATTGGCACTAAAATATATGGCAGTTAACATAGTGGCCCTAGTTCAATAAGAAAGCTGAATCAAGAAGGAAGATTGCCAAGCTGTATCCTTCTGAGATAACACAGCTAGAGAGTCAAGAAATATTTTTAGCACAATTGTATAGTTTCAAATGTACAATATATTAAATTATTAGGCATTACTTTTTGCATCAGTAAAAGCAGACAGATTGATTACCTGGTTTTGCCTGAGAACATATGCAGCCTTACTTTTCTTACAGGCTTAATTTAATATAAGATTTTTCTATGCTAAGGTGATATAATGGCCATAATTCAAGTGGGGTTTTAATCTCACATATATGAGAGATTAAACTTTGTTTATGAAAATTCAAGTGTACCAGAAACCATTTTTAACAAGAATTCAAATCAGTAATATCTTCAACATTGCTTACTAATAGGCAATGTATTTCTGTAGTCTGATCAATAATGGTGAAATTTGAGGAGGAAATTTAAGTAAGATTTCAATGAAAAGCCAGGTACAAGATGGGGACTGACACTTTATAATATAAATGTGCATTTTGAGAACAGCAGTTAAGGATTAATTATAAAAATCATACCAAGTTTTTAAGAGAATTTAATGGAAAACATTGTAGTAATTCAGTGTTTTCTTTTCAACATCTAGACTATATAATTGCAATATTTCTACTCTATATAGTCAAATCTATTGTTTTAGTATTATTTCTGTTGGTGGTGAAGAGATTCTCACTACTCTTGTACACCCTTTTCCTTACAATTTAAATTCCCCATTAGTGGAAGGAAGAGATTTGACTAGTGGACTGAGAAACTTTGGGCTTAAAATAATTTAATGATTCTAAACTTCCATTTAATTTGGTTGAAGTCAAGTATAATGAATTGTGTTCCCAAATATTTATGTGAAAATATCTATTATTAATAGCTCCAGAATTTATAAGACAATTTCACAATCCAATGTTCTTTGAATTCACAAATATGTGTCAAAGGTAATGCAGGTTTTCCCATTTTTCTTATATTCAAAGAGCTAAAATGATTGACACACTAATTAAAAACATATGGTATAATGCAAAAAAATAGAGCCCATGTCACAACTTATTCCCCATACATTGTTATTTTCTTAATGAATAAGTCACTATATGGACAGTTGATGGATTTGGATAAAAGTAATATCTAGGATAAATATAGAAAAAAGAAATAGATAACCCCCAATCAGAAGGCTAAAATAAATGTGACTTTCCATATTTAGTATACTGCATTCAGGACAAAACTTTTATGAAACACTTCCTTTTGATTATACTTTTAAAAAAGATACTTAGTTTACATAAATGTTACATAAAATGTGTAGGGGATTCCCATATGCCCCATTACCTACCCCTCCCACACTTTCTCACATTAATAACATCCTTCATTTGATCAAACTTTTAAAGGATTAATCCTCAGGGTTTATTTCATGGTTTATTCAAGTTTATTGTTTTGAGTTAATCCTAGGTCTAAGCATCTTCTGTTTAAAAATTTCAAAAAATAATTTACACTAAATCAATAAGGAAACAGATAAACAAAAAATCAAATAACTTCACATTTTTTCAAAATATTTGCATCAGACTCCTGAAGAAAAAGCCCTTCAATTTAAAATATAATTTCCTATAGATTTACTTATTTTTTTAAATGCTACTCCATTTGAAAATCGATTTAAGGTAATGTATAGTCCACCTATAAGAACAACTTAAACTTCAGGTTTACTTGTAAACAATTAAAAATAATATCTATATGAGTTATTATTTCACTAATAAATATTAAGTCCTAAAGAATAAGTGATACATGTTTTGCAAGGAGCTATTTTAGATTACTTTAGGCTTCAGACATAATTATTGTTATTGAATAAAATTCTAATAGTGTTGATTGATCAAGGGCATTCATTTCTACTAAGGCTGAGATTGCTCACAATTAGCTGGAAAGTTTAATGAAAGCCATCTAGCAAATATTCACAGAGAATTAGTTAAATATCAAATTTTTATTCTCTGAGAAAATTGAATAAGATCAATAAATCTGA
Organism: Tolypeutes matacus; assembly: GCA_026826555.1. Classification (NCBI taxonomy): domain Eukaryota; kingdom Metazoa; phylum Chordata; class Mammalia; order Cingulata; family Chlamyphoridae; genus Tolypeutes; species Tolypeutes matacus. Next base: position 9,594 of record JAKSZT010013986.1, on the reverse strand, counting down.
GTTAGTTCCTTTAATAGAATCTGACAAACACTTTTCTCAATAAACATTTCTAAATATGGGATCATGAATTATGTCATTTCAGGTGATTATTTTTTTCTACCTACACTGGACCATGGAAAAAAGCAATAATGTCACTGTATTTATTCTCTTGGGACTTTCTCAAAACAAGCATATTGAAATGCTCTGCTTTGCTTGATTTTTATTTTGTTACATTGCTCTTTCGATGGGAACTTGCTCATAATGATTTCTATTTCATGCAGTCAGTTAATTGACCAGCCCATGTATTTCTTTCTTAATTATCTCTTACTCTCAGACCTTTGCTACACATCCACAGTGAAGTCAAAATTATTGACTGACTTACTAGCAGAAAGAAAGGCCATCTGTTATAATAGCTGCATGGCACAGCTATTTTCTACACATTTCTTCAGAGACATTGATATCTTTATCCTCACAGGGATGGCCTATTACTGCTATGTGGCCATTTGCAAGCCCTTGCATTATACCACCAACATGAACAGGTAGAGGTGTAATGCTATCATCATAGCTTGTTGTACTGAGGGATTGTATTAGTCAGGGTTCTCTAGGTAAACAGAATCAAAAGGAGATATGTCAATAGTATGAGATTTTGTAAGAATCTCTCATGTGGCTGTGGGGATTCACAAGTCCAAGTTCCATAGGCAGGACAAACCAGGGGCTCCAATGAAAGTCCAATGAATGTCCTTGATGAGTTTCCAGGAGACACTTGCTGTCCAAAGGTGAGCTGGGAAATTCTCTCTGAATGCAGAAATCACTTCGCTTTTTAAGGAATTTAACTGATTGGATAAAGCATCATTCATTGCTGATGGCAATCTTCCTGGCTGATGTAGATGTAATCAGCCATCTATGCAGTAAACTCACTGGTAACTAAAGTCCATAAATGTCCTTGTATTGCAAATAGCCCAGTGCTTGCTTGACCAAACAACTGGGCACAATTACCTTGCTGAGTTGACAAATTAGCCTAACTATCACAAGGACTTATACACTCGGCTGGTCAGTTTCTTCTCACCATCTTCTTAGCTATCTGTGGTTCCAATGAGATAGATAACTATTTTTGTGATGCCTATCCTTTGCTGAAGATGACCTGCACTAATACACACTTAATAGGACTCTTAGTCATTGCTAATTCAGGGTTAATTGCTATGGTAACCTTCCTTGTCTTGACATTTTCCTATCTTTTTATACACCATCAGGGCATACTCAGTCGAGAGCTTCAACAAAGCTCTTTCCACTTGCAGTTCTCAAATAACCGTTGTGGTACTGATTTTTGTACCTGTATTATTTATTTACATTAGACTAGCCATAGCTTTTTCAGAAGAGTGTTTGCTTTTTTCTATAACATCATTGTCTATATGGTCAACCCTTTGATCCACACCCTAAGAAACTTGGAGTTGAAGACTGCCTTGAGGAATATTTGGCACCATCAAATGCTCTTGGAAGGAAAGTAATTGTTCTGAGGCATATCTGCTTTTCAGTCCTTTATTCCCTGAGACCATGATGGTGGAAATGATCCATCCTCATTGCCTGTATGGCCTCACTGCTTGAAGAGAGAAATCAGCAAGCAGGAATCATTTCTCCCCTGTTGTTTTATGCCTATACTGATGCATTATCAACATATTGGAAATTGTTATTTATACTGTCCTTCCTTTATTATAATCATGAAGGCCATGTTCATATGATATTAAGTAACCAGGCAATTTCTTAAAAATAAAGGATTATTTCTCTTATTTGGCACAGTACTGAAAAAAATTGATAAACTATATTATGTGTCTTTAAGTATTAAAATGCAGAGAAACTAAATAAAACATTGCCTTCTATTTTTTTAAGCTTTGTATTGAACTTTAAAAACAGAAAATTGTACATTTCATATATGTACAGCTCATGAGTTTTCACAAATTGAGAACTTTCATGTAATTTGCATGCAGATTGGAATTGAGAAATTACCAGCAGTACAGACAAAAATCACCTTCATTTCTCTTTATAATCACTTCCTCCCAAATGTGACCACTATCTTCATTTCTAAAACATAGATTAGTTTGACTTTTTTATGTACTTTACAGAAAAGGAATCATATAGATTTGCTTTAGTGTCTTGATGTCTTGTATAGTTTCTGATTTGTTATTTTTATTGATGTATAGTATCTTCTTGCATGAATATTTGACAATTTAAATTTTTTTTTTTTTGATAGATGCTTGGGTACTTTCACGATTAGGGCTTGTTTTAATTTCCTGGCTACTAAAACAAATATCAAAGCCAACCTATCTTAGGTAGGCTTGGCAATGGAAATTTACTGGTCCATGGTTTCAGAGGTTAGAAGACTTGTTTCCATCCAGGGTCAGTATCTTCTGGTTTGCTAGTAATTTTTGGCATTCCTTAGCTTTTCCATTACACAGCAATGCATAAGGCAGCATCGTCTCCATTCTCTGCTTGGTTTCATTGACTTTCAGCTGCTGGCTGCTCTGCTGTAACCGCCTCTGTGACCTGCTCTATGTAGCCAGGAATAGGATTCAGACCCACCGTGATTCACTCGGGCCACACCTTAAGTACAGTAACCTCATTAAAAGTCCTATTTACCAAGGTTCATACTCACATGAATTAAGATTAACAACATGTTTTTGAGGCTGCATAACTCCAAACCACCCCAGGGCTATTATAAGTAGTGTTGCTGTGAACATGTTGAAACATGCCTTTTAGTGTATATATGTCTTCTATTGTATTTTAAAATATAGTTTATATTGAAACGGCTTAAATTTTTAAGATATTGGTCATGTTCTTTTGTTAATATTGTTTCATAATATATTACTGGCCTAAAGGAAAGATACATCACATGAAGAAAATGAATTATCCATACAAAAATACTAAGATGGATGGAAAATAAAGACTTACAATTATGTTAAACTTCTGGTACTTCTGGATCCATGCAATGGGGTATGAGATATGTTGATTAACATCAACTAGCCTGTCAGTCATAGACAAAAACAGGAAAGCACTCAGAAAGGCACTTAGAAAAGCTCCTACAGATAGAGCAGTACATGAGGTTAGCAAGATTAGCACATGGGTAATCACCTTTGGGAAGTGTTATGGAACAGAATCTTGCTTTCATATTAAGTAAAACTGGGAAAATTCTGTTTTGGGATCCTCAGGAAAAAAATTAACTTTGTGAGCTCCATATAAGATTTAGGGCTGGTGGCAAAGCAGGTAAAGAAGGGATGTCATGAACTCATGCTAACACTAAATTGCATCACATACACACTCAAACACACATGTACACAAATACAGCACAAAAAATAAAATGTTTCCGGAGGATACGCTTTCTATGTAATTGCAGGAATTAATAAGTTTGTGTAGAAAATTAAAAATGAAGGGGTGCAATTAATTTTTTTGATCTCACAATAAAAACTTACTGATATATGAGATTATTGGGATAGAAAGTGCAGATTACAGAGTAAGACACCTACATTTATTGCAGTTAGAAACAAAATATAATGTGAATATATTATATAAAATGATAATTGTATCAGCATAATATAGGAATAAGAGTGTTTCAAAATAACCCACACTAATAAAAATAATTATAAAAAATTACTTCAGCAATTAAAAAAAGAATATTTTAATTAGGTAATCAATGGATATAAAAGATTATTTACACTTGAAGAAAGAATCAGTGAGCTCAATTTTAGGTATTAACAAATTACTCAGAACAGAGAAGAGAGAGACAAGGAGATGGAAGAAATTAATGAAACTTTAAGTGATATTGGGAGTGGAGTAAAAAGGAAAAAGATGTGTCTGTCACACTCCAGGATTTAGATACTAGTGCAAAGAGATGTTTAAAGTGATAATAACTGATAAATTTCCAAGAGTGATGAAAAAATCTTTAGAAAATATCCACAATAAAGGAAAAGATGTGCTCTTAAAAATAGCCATGGTGAATACTACTTCTAATTAATAATAATTTAAAACACAACAATAGTGGAATCCACAAAAAATGAAACTTGATCACCACAGCTCTGAAAGAAAATTGTCATTATCCAATTCTATTTTTTTTTCAAAATAAGGCATTTTTGGTAAAACAAAACTACCACATAAGCAAGCAGGAGTTCAGTATAAATGCACCCTCATTAAAGAATTTGTGAATTAAGAATGTGGTGATACATGGAGAAAATATAACTAATGTAATTTGTAGACTATAGTGAACAAAACATTGCAATTTTTTGGTAACAAAAGCAAAGATATTATATTAATGCTAATGGTCAAAAAAAGCACATGGGTTTCAGTTTTGTGAGGTATAAATATGATCAAGCACCTTTTTTCTCTTCTTCATTTTTTTCATTATTAAGGAGACCTAGACTATGTCATTTAACTAATCTGTGTGTATCTTTCTGAATGACTGGAAGAACAATTGAGTTAAATGTTGCAATTACATGAGATAAAAGTGCCTGGACAGAACTTTTTAGGAGTAATGCTTTCATAACTTCTTGGGCTGCCTTTGATTTGTTAATTTATTTTTTGAATTTGAATAAAGTTTGAATGATTTTTAAAAAAGTATTTGTGAAGATTTTTTATAAAAAAGGAAGATGTTCCAAGAAGGAAAATATGAAATCCAAGAAGCAACTGGAATAAAGAAATGATAGCTTTATGTGTAAACCAACATATTGTGATAAAATATAATCATAGAACATAGAAGATAGAGAACAAAAATCTTGGACACAGAATCATAAAAGTTGAAAAAGAATGATCAGAATAAAAGTATTTTAGTTAGCCAGTATTTATTCAGTAAGAAAATAAAAATATTAATCAAATTCAGACTTGTTAACACTTTATATACAGACATAATTTCTTGAGTAACCACTAGCATAGTAGTAGATAGATGATATGTTAAATAGATAAAAAATATAAGATATATTGAGAAAAAATATGGAGACCAATGCAAATTAAATCAATAAAGGAGAGAGGAAACAGTAATATTGGGAAAAACAGAAGGAAAATTATGATAAAAGTAAATTCAAATATATAATTAAAATAATATCGGAGGCAGCCAAGAGGACGTTAGTGTAGGAGGGCATACACTGCAAGCTCCCAGAGCAAGGCGGATTGTGGACGGGGTCCTGCCTGGGGGTCTGTGCTGTGCACGCATGGAGTGAGAAGCTTGGGACATCTACATGCGCGGATCGGCGGCGTGGACGGAACGGTGGAGATTCGTGAGTTTTGAGGCTGCTGGTGGAGGTTGGCATGGGCAGCTGAGCCCCGCGGTTAGGGGGGAAAAATTTTAAATAAAACGGCCATTTGGAGCCGCGGGCGGGGCGAAAAAGTTTTATTTTCTGGGGATCTGGCTGCCTGGCACCCCTTGGACCTTGTGTGAACAGAACAATCAAGCTAATCAGCACCCGGTGAACCGGAGCGGGGATTTTGGTCAGGGAATGGAGCTGATTTCCCAAGCCACCCAGGGATAAGACACGGGCTGCTGCGGAGCGAGGAAGAAGGGACACTTCCCAAAAAAGGGAGGGTTCTGTTGGAAGACAGGGAAGGGTATTTTATATTTTTAGACATTGATCTGGCTGCCTGCACTGTCCTATAGCTTTGGGGAGCAGATAAGCCGACCTGAAGCAGCATTAGGCTGAGAGCAGATGTGAATCTGCACTCAAACTGATTTACTGAGCAGCCCGGTGACGCTCGAGCTCGGCGCCAGAAGGGGCGGAATAGGCCATCTTTACTATTCCCCACTGACTAACAACAGAGCTACAGCTAACCTGGGGAGTCCAGAAAGTGGGACGTGCTTGATTAATTTCCACGGGCCCAGCTAGGGTCCCTTCCGTAAGGGGATTGGTCTAGATGAGGAATTATTTTGGGTCCTGCATTTGGCTACAAAAATAAAAATTAAAAAAAAAAAAGTGAGGTCACCTCAACAAATGAAAAATAAATTCTTTTTAATTTAGTTTAATAGCTAAAAGCTGCTTTAGGACCTGCATATAGAACCCTGTGGGGAAATTGATTGATAAACACAAGTAGGCAGGAAGGATCCACATGGACACTAGGGGAATCATAGACCCCCTTTAGCTCTGTTTGACTGCTTGCCTGTGTGGATCTTTGGTTTCTCTCTGTTACTTTCTGGTCTATTGCAATTATTTCCTCTTTCCTCCCCCATTCCTTTTTCCTTTTATTATATTTTATTTTTTAAATAGGTGCTGCCAGCTTGTCACTTCTTTGCTGGGCTTCTTATTCAGTAATTTCCCACTCGCTGTATATATTGATTCTGTATTACAAACTATCGCTTATCCTTCCTGCATCTTTCTGCCTTCTGTTTTCTGTTGTGGCTCTTAGAGACAACATTTTTTCATAGGCCCACAACTTAAGGGTGTCAATTTCTATTCCATCTATTTTGTTTTCTTCTTCTTTTTTTTATTTTTATTTTTTATTACTATTAACTTTTTCCTTTCAGACCATTCTTTACTATTTCTCTCCCTCCTCATAATTCTAGCCTTCTAAATCACTATATATATATATTCCTCCATTTGTTTTCCCAGTCCATTATAGGAACTCCATATTTTTTCCTAGTACTCTACACTGCCTACACAAGTTAGATGTACATCTCCTTAAGTCTCATTTTGCCCCTCCTCTAACTTTTATCAATATTTCTATTATCCTTCTGCCTTCCTTACATCTTTTGATTCCTCTGGCCCTAACCTCTTGCCTTCAAGGGTACATAGAAAGAAGCAAGGAAATAAAATAAGAAAAACTGCCAAAGAGAAAACTTAACTCACACGCAGAACAAACAGCTAAATAAAATTCTAGAGCATAGAGAAAAGCTAATCAACTGAACAAACCCATCAAGATAATATGATGACCAGAGGGCAACAGAAAAATACAAATGATTCTGAGAAACTGGAAAACATGGACCAGGCCAATGCACAAAATTAAAACCAGGAAGCAATGCAGAACATCGAACAACTAATCAAAGCTATCCAAACAAATATCATGGACCAACTTAAAGAACTGAAGGAGGAGATTAAGGATATAAAGAAGACCCTGGGAGAACATAATGAAGAAATAGCTAAAATGCCTAAAAAGGTAATGGATATGATGGTGAACATAGGCACAAGTCAAGAAATGAAAAATACGCTGGACTCACATGGCAGCAGAATTGAACAGGCAGAGGAAAGAATTAGTGATATGGAAGACAATACAGTTGAAATCAAAGAGATTGTAGAAAAGATAGACAAAAAGATTTAAAAAATCCAGCATGTTCTCAGGGCATTAACCGATAATAAAAAATGCACAAACATACACATTATGGGCATCCCAGAAGGAGAAGAGAAGGGAAAGGGAACAGAAGGAGTGTTGAAGGAAGTTATGGCTGAAAACTTCCCAACTCTATTGAGAGAGATGGATGTGCAGATCCAGGAAGCACAGCGCACCCCAAATAGTATAAATCCCAACAGGCCAACTCCAAGACATATACTTGTCAAATTGTCCAATGCTCAAGACAAAGAGAAAATACTCAAGGCAGCAAGAGAAAAGAGAACCATCACATACAAGGGAAGCACAATAAGATTAAGTGCTGATTTCTCAGCTGAAACCATGGAGGCAAGAAGACAGTGGTATGACATAGTCAAAACACTAAAAGAAAAAAAATTCCAGCCACGAATTCTCTATCCAGCAAAATTGGCGTTCAAAAATTATGGAGAGTTCAAAATATTCACAGATAAACAGCAATTAAGAGAGTATGTCAAGAAGAAACCAGCACTTCAAGAAATACTAAAGGAATCTCTACAAATTGAAAGGAAAAAACAAAGGAGAGAGAGTTGGAGGAAAGTTTAAAAACAACTGAAAACTCAAAAAGAGAAACAAAACAACATATGACATACATTAACCCAAAGAAAAAATGACTGAAGTAAGAAATTCGTTACGAGTAATAACACTGAATGTTAATGGATTAAATTCACCAATCAAAAGACACAGATTGGCAGAATGGATAAGAAAATATGATCCATCTATATGCTGTCTACAAGAAACCCACCTTCGGCCCAGGGATTCAAGGAGGCTGAAAGTGAATGGCTGGAAAACCATTTTACAAGCTAACAATAGCCAAAAAAGGGCAGGAGTAGCTATTCTAATATCAGACAAAATAGACTTTAAATGCAAAACTATTGTAAGAGACAAAGATGGACACTACATATTAGTAAAAGGAGTAATCTCTCAAGAAGAGAGAACAATCATCAACATTTACGCACCTAATCGAGGTGCCTCAAAATACGTGCGGCAAACTCTGGAAAAACTAAGAGGAGAAATAAATTCCTCTACAATTATAGCAGGGGACTTCAACACACCACTATCATCATTAGACAGAACATCTAGGCAGAGAATCAATAAAGAAACGAAGGCACTCAACAATACATTAGAAGATTTGGACTTAATAGACATATACAGAACACTTCACCCAAATACAGCGGGATTTACATTCTTCTCCAGTGCACATGGAACATACTCCAAAATAGACCACATGCTAGGCCCCAAAACAACACTCAATGAATTCAGAAAGATTGAGATTATACAAAGTAATTTCTCTGACCACAACGGAATGAAGTTGGAAATCAATAAGGGCCAGAGAAACAGGTTAGGCACAAGGATATGGAAGTTAAACAACACACTCTTAGACAAACAGTGGGTCAAAGAGGAAATTTCAAAAGAAATCAGTAACTACCTTGAAACTAATGAAAACAACAACACAACATATCAAAACCTATGGGATGCAGCGAAAGCAGTCCTGAGAGGGAAGTTCATAGCCATAAATTCATATATTAAAAAAGAAGAAAGAGCTAAAATTGAAGACCTAACTACACACTTGGAGGAATTGGAAAAACAACAACAAACTAAACCTAAAGGAAGTAGAAAACAGGAAATAACCAAGATTAGAGCAGAACTAAATGAAATAGAGAATAAGAAAGCACTGGAAACAATAAACAAAACCAAAAGCTGGTTCTTCGAGAATATCAACAAAATTGACAAACCCTTAGCCAGACTAACAAAGAAAAAGAGAGAACAGATGCAAATACATAAAATAAGGAATGAGCAAGGTGATATCACTACTGACCCCACAGAAATAAAGAGTATCATAAGAGGATACTTTGAAAAATTATATGCCAACAAGAATGACAATTTAGAGGAAATGGACAAGTTTCTAGAAACCCACAAACAGCCGACATTGATGAAAGAAGAAATAGATGAACTCAACAGCCCAATTACAAGTAAAGAGATAGACTCAGTCATTAAAAACCTCCCAACTAAGAAGAGTCCAGGACCAGATGGCTTCACAGCTGAATTCTACCAAACATTCCGGAAAGAGCTAACACCAATTCTACTTAAGCTCTTCCAAAAAATAGAAGTAGAAGGAATACTACCTAACTCATTCTATGATGCCAACATTACCCTAATACCAAAACCAAATAAAGATACCACAAGAAAGGAAAATTACAGACCAATTTCTCTAATGAACCTAGATGCTAAAATCCTTAACAAAATACTTGCTAATCGCATTCAACAACATATCAAAAGGATTATACA
>JAKSZT010013970.1:1140-13557 GCA_026826555.1 Tolypeutes matacus | reverse complement strand
GATGGGCAATGGCCATCCCAGGGAATGGAGAGGGCCTGCATCTGCAGGCAGGATCATCCCACCCACCATATCCATGGGATATAAGCCCTCTCTCACTTGGAGTTGGAGTGGACATCACCATCCCAGTCCCCTCAGGATTGGGGGAAGAACTATGGACTAGAGTGGACTTGATGGTATTCTCTTGTTCACATATGGTGATTCTAGCAATGCAAGAAATTATAACAATGAGGTGGAGCCAGTGGCCACTTGACGCTTTTGGGGTAGGGAGGGGATGAGCAGTTAAAATACAGGGGCTTCTTTGGGAGTTGGAGGTTGTCCTGAGTACTGTTGTGGCAACGGATATAGGCCATTTTAAATCAGCACACACCACTCAGAACTGAGTGGGAGAGAGTGTGGTCTACAGTGTGAACTGTGGTCTATGGTTGGTGGCAAGGCTCCAGGATGTGTAAGTTCATTGAGGGTGGTGGGCCACACTGTGGGAGATGTTTGTGTGGGATGTGGTGGGAGGTGTGGGAGGTGGGCAACATGGGAATCCCAGTGGGTTTCGTGTAATTTTTTGGGTAATCTAAGCACCTCTTAAAATATATGTATATATATATATATATAACATTTTTGTAAGCAAATACACATATATGCATATATATTTATATATCATTTTGCAAATGTTTGTATGTATTGTGAGAATTTTGATTTTTACCCACAATAAAAAAAAAAAAAGATAGATCTATGACAAAGCCTATGATATGGAACCCCATTTCACCCCAAAGTTCCATAACTATCACTTTGAAAGAACTGAAAGTAAAGGAATTCTTTTGTTGGCAAACCCTGTTTCCATTAAAATTTAATTTAGATTTAATAAAATGCTTAATGAATCTTAATTAAACCCAAATTGAAATTAAAAATGGTTTAACAAGGTTTAATAGTGATGTGAGAGATCACACAATTCCACTTCAATAAATATTTTCCTAATAACAAATAACGATTTCATTAGTGAGGAAAAATGTTGCCATTAAGTCTAAATTAAATTAAATTATCCATAATTTACTGGCATAGTTAACAGTGTACGTTAATGAAAAATATGTAAAGTTTTTTTTTTTAATGCTGCTTGTTAAGAATGACTACAGTTTAGAGAATTTAAAATGACACTTAGTGGAATGTAATGGGCAGATGGTCTGTAGCCAATAGAGCCACCTCTGAGATTCTGCCTTATCTAATAACAGAGAAGACAGGCAGGAAAGGAGAAGACATGGGCTTTACCATTTATGCCGTGTGGATTTCCACCCATGCCATAGCCACAAAATAAGTTATTGATAGAGATGGGTGAAGAGATTGTAAACCTAGGGAATCTCTGGCTCAAGTAAAAAGTAGGGAGAAAATTCAGATCTTGTGCAATCTGATTGTACAATCTAATTGATATCAGATGTGACAGGGAGAAATTGAAGATATCAGGGGGCCAAACATGCTTTTCCACTATTTGCTTCTGCAAGTGTTTGTGTGTTTCTGTTTTCATTTCATGTGTTACTTTTTCATGGTTGAGCTTGAAGAATGTATTAAGAAAGAGATGAATTGGAGCAGTTTCCAAGGCAAGACATAGGTTTCCTAAATAGCGGATGAGTTTCCAGAGTGGAGGACCGGTTTTCAGAAAAGGGAACCAGGTTTTAGAGCAAAGACAATGGGTTTCAGAAAAGGGTCATCTACTCCACAACACTGTTGTTGAGAAGATAAAAGAGTTGGCTGAACAGTGTAGCTTTTGTAGCAATTTGGGGAGTGTCAGGGATTCATATGCCCATCCAAAATTCTCCAAATCCAAAATGTAACCCCTACTTTCTGAGACTCTTTCCTGTCTCCTAAGTTTCCATAATAGGAAATAGAAAGTGTCCTGTACAGTACTACTCACCACCACCCAAAGGACACTATCTAGATCAGCACTGATTGATAGTGTTGCCACAAGCCACATGGGGCTATTGGGCACTTGAAATGTAGCTGGTCCAAACTGAAATGTGCTGTGAGTGTAAAATTTACACTGGATTCCAAAGGTTTCTAAAAAGGATGTAAACAATAATTAATGATTTTTCTATTAATTGTATCAGTAAGTTTTATATTGAGTATATTGAAATGATAATATTTTGGATATATTGTCAAAATAAAATATATTATTAACATTAATTTCAACTTGTTTCTTTTTACTTTGTTCAATGAGGCTACAGAAAAATTTAAATCACACATGTGGTTCACAGTATATTTCTATTAGATAAAGCTGATCTAGATAGATCTGCCTTAAACAAATAAATTTGTATTAGCATTAACAAGCATCCTTTCATGTCATTCAACAAACATGTTGAATGTGAGAATAGCAGGCCTGGTCTCAGGTAGCTTAAACACATTCACATACACACGCATGCACCTACACAAAGACACGTGCTTGTGCACATGCAAATGGGCAAATTGTAGATACAGATGGACCCACAACACATGAACACACACCTATACACAAACACACTAATGCAGACAAACATGAATTAAAAGCTACGATGACCCTCTGAGAACCAAGCACTCCTTAATTTAGTATACTTGAACTCTTCAGGTATACTTAGTTATCCTAGCAGCCCACCAGGGATAGTCATAACTGTGTTTAGAGGATGACAGTCAGAGGATGGAAAAGTGTTCAGGGGCTCTCTCCCTAATTTTGTCAAAGCTAATAGAGCCAAGGTTTCCAGTGAGAGGACCAAATGTGGCAAATTCAAATATATTGTCTCACGGCTAAATATACCAGGAAAAGCCAACATGGTAGGCTGGGGAGGGGCGCATTCCTTGGAAGCTTTTCTCCTCAGACTTTATCTTCCTGGGGAGGGAAGAACCTTCACAGAAGGCTGAGAACAGAGATGGCTCAACTCAATCCAGGGGCACTGGCTGGATGATGGGACAATTTGGTGTCATAACTTTCTGGCTCTCTCCTTAGGGTCTTGCCCCAGGGAGTGGAAGAGAGGAAGGAGGCATATTGGACAGGCCCAGTCAGGAGTCAGAAACCACAGAGGTTCTTTTAACAGAAAATGTAGTGTAAAGAATGCAAACTGAAGGGACTTCCGGGAAGATGGCGGACTAGTAAGACACGGGAATCTCTTCTCCAGAAAAATAGCTAGAGGACAGGCTGAAACAGCCCCAAAATAGATCTTCTAGGGTTTATGACAGCAGGTGAAGGCTGCACGCCACCCAGAGGAGAGAGGGATGAAAGAGAGAAATCGCGACGACAGAATTGTGAATTGGAACCAGCAGCGGCTGCTGCTGCCAGCACCCTCCCCCATACTCTTTAGAATTCTCGGGCCTCTGGCCTGTGACTACAGACAAAGGGGGCTCCAGGAGGGGAGAGAAAGGGACACAGCCTTAGGCTGGCTCAGGTTCTGACCCACAAATTTGGGCTGTGGAGCCCCACAGACCCTTCCACATGGTGGAACCACATGGTGGTTTGCCCTGGGAGCCTACAGAGGACTGGAGAAATCTGACCCTCGCAATCTCCTTCTCTTCTAGCCTGGACTAATTGTTGAGGACTCCACAGGAGAGGGGAGAGAGAGCCTGGGGCTGACCCTGCTTCGGACTCACAGGTTTGGTCTGCCCTGTCCTGAGAGCCCTTCCAGGCCGGGTGGGGCTGCGCCATTGTTTGCCTTGGAGCCTGCAATGGGCTAAAGATATACAAACCTCCCAATCTCCTTCTCTACTAACAGGGACTGATTGTTGAGGACTCAGAAGGGGGTGGAAATATTTCCTAGCTGGGAAAAGGGAGGGGGCTGCCAGACAAGACTGGAGAACTGTCTCAGAAAGTTTGAATTCCTGTCTTAGCCCCCAGACAGGAAGCTCTATCACATTGATCTGGTCTGTGTCACAACAAATACACTCCGACCAGGCATTGAATTGAGAGCTGCCAAAGAGCGCCATCTCCTGGCGGACCAAGGAAGTGTACATAAGAAAATTAAAAATAAATAGGAGAGGCTTTTCCTGGCCTCTATAGCCTCCCTGCCCAAGGCCCTAGGAAATGACTCTACAACCAATTACTGGGTCCAGTGCCCTGTTTTGAGCAGCCAGCAGGATAATCCTAACAATCAAGGTTGAGCCAAAAATCAAAGAGCTGTGGTAACTCACAGCCTCCTGCCACTAAAACCCTATAAAAGAGAAAGGGATAGAGCATCTAAGTAAAATACAACCTAACCAGATGCCTAAACACCAGCAAAAAATTACGAGCCATATTAAGAAAATAGAAGACATGGCCCAAGAAAAGGAATACATCAAAGTCCCAGAAGAGATGCAGAATTTGAGAGAACTAATCAGCAAAACGAGCACAAATTTCCAAAATCAAATTAATGAGATGAAAGACAATATAGTTAAAGAGATAAATGACATCAAGAAGACATTGAGCGAATGCAAAGAAGAATTTGAAATCCTGAACAGAAAAGTAACGGAGTTCATGGGAATGAAAGACACAATAGGTGAAGTTAAAAACACATTTGAGGCATACAACAGCAGACTCGAAATGATAGAGGAAAGAATAAGTGATACCGAAGACAGAGCAGCAAAAATTGAAGAGAGAAAAGAACAAAGAGAGAAAAGAATGGAAAAAATTGAGCAGGGGCTCAGAGAGTTGAATGACAACACAAAACGCAACAACATACGTGTCATGGGAGTTCCAGAAGGGGAAGAGAAAGGAAAATGGGCAGAAAGACTATTTGAGGAAATAATAGATGAAAATTTCCCAACTCTCACAAAAGAAATGAATTTACATGTCCAAGAAGCATACCGTACCCCAATCAGAATAAATCCAAATAGACCTACGCCAAGACACATACTATTCAGAATGTCAAATGTAAAAGATAAAGAGGAAATTCTCAGAGCAGCAAGAGAGAAGCAAACGATCACGTACAAGGGACATCCAGTAAGACTTAGTACAGATATCTCTTCAGAAACCATGCAGGCGAGAAGATAGTGGTATGATACAATCAGGAAAATGAAAGAGAAAAACTGCCAGCCAAGAATTCTTTATCGAGCAAAACTGTCCTTCAAATATGAAGGTGAGTATAAAGTATTCACAAACAAACAGAAACTAAGAGAGTTTGCAAAAAAGAATTCACCTTTGCAGGAAATATTAAAGGAAGCCTTAGAACCTGAAAGAAAAAGACAGGAGAGAGAGGCTTGGAGGAGAGTATAGAAGAAAGAAAAGCAGAAAGGATAACCAAAAGAGTAAAAAGAGAGACAAAAACAAGATGACATATGAAAACCAAAGAATAAAATGGAGGAAATAAATAGTGCATTTTCAGTAATATCATTGAATGTGAATGGATTAAATTCCCCAATTAAAAGTAACAGGCTGACAGAATGGATGAAAAAACATGAGCCATCCATATGCTGCTTACAAGAAACTCACCTCAGACCCAGGGATACAAATCGGCTGAAAGTAAAAGGTTGGAAAAAGATACTCCACGTGAATAGTAAACAGAAAAGAGCAGGGGTAGCTATACTAATATCAGACAAAAGAGACTTTAAATGCAAAAAAGTTATAAGAGATACGGAAGGCCATTATATATTAATAAAAGGGATGATCCACCAGGAAGATATAACAGTCATAAATATCTATGCACCTAAGCAGGGTGCCCCCAAAATATATGAGACAAACTCTGGCAAAACTGAAGAGAGAAATAGACATTTCTACAATAATCGTTGGAAACTTCAACACCACTCTCACGTCATTAGATAGAACAACTAGACAGAAGATCAACAAGAAACAGGGAACTTGAACAATATGATAAACAACTTAGTCCTAACAGACATATACAGAACACTGCATCCAAACTCAGCGGTTTATACATTCTTCTCAAGTGCCCACAGATCTTTCTCCAGGATAGACCACATGTTAGGGCACAATACAGCTCTCAATAAATATAAAAAGATTGAAATTATACAAAGCACCTTCTCAGATCATAATGAAATAAAACTAGAAATCAATAACAGACAGGAAAAGAGTAAATTTGCAAATGTGTGGAGACTGAACAACACACTCCTAAATATTTGATGGGTCAAAGAAGAAATTGCAAGTGAAATCAGTAAATATATTGAGACAAATGAAAATGAGAACACAACATATCAAAACTTATGGGATACAGTGAAGACAGTCTTGAGAGGGAAATTTATAGCCCTAAACGCCTATATTAAAAAAACAAGAAAGAGCTAAACTCAAAGATTTAATGGAACAGCAAGAGAAACTAGAAAAAGAACAGCAAACCAATCCCAAAGCAAGCAGAATGAAAGAAATAATAAAGATTAGAGCAGAAATAAATGAAAATGAGAACAGAAAAGCAATAGAGCAAATAAAACCAAAAGCTGGTTCTTTGAGAAGATCAATAAAATTGACAAACCCCTCGCTAGACTAACAAAGAAAAAAAGAGAGAAGATGCAAATAAATACAATCAGAAATGAAAGGGGGGAAATTACAAATGACCTCCAGAAATAAAAAGAATCATAAGAGGATATTATGAGAAACTATATGCCAACAAACTAGACAACCTAGATGAAATGGACAAATTTCTAGAAACGCACAACCATCCTACACTGACGCTACAAGAAATACAAGAACTTAACAAACCAATCACAATTAAGGAGATTGAATCCATCATCAAAAATCTCCCAGCAAAGAAAAGTCCAGGACCAAATGGCTTCACAGGTGAATTCTACCAAGCATTTCAAAAAGAATTAACACCAGTCCTGCTTAAACTCTTCCAAAAAATTGAAGAGGAGGGAAAATTACCCAACACATTTTATGAAGCCAACATCACCATAATACCAAAGCCAGATAAAGATTCCACAAGAAAAGAAAATTACAGACCAATCTCTCTCATGAACATAGATGCAAAAATTCTCAACAAAATACTTGCAAATCGAATCCAACAGCATATCAAAAGACTTATACATCACAACCAAGTAGGATTTAGTCCTGGTATGCAAGGCTGGTTCAACATAAGAAAATCAATCAATGTAATACACCACATTAACAACTTGAAGGAAAAAAAGCACATGATCATCTCAATAGATGCAGAAAAGGCATTCAACAAAATCCAACATCACTTTTTGATAAAAATACTTCAAAAGATAGGAATAAAAGGAAAATTCCTCAATATGATAAAAGGCATATATGAAAAACCCACAGCCAACATCCTACTCAATGGCGATAGGTTGAAAGCTTTCCCTCTAAGATCAGGAACAGCACAAGGATGCCCACTGTCACCATTGTTATTCACCATTGCACTAGAAGTTCTAGCAAGGGCAATTAGACAAGAAAAAAAAAAAAATTAAAGGCGTCCAAAAAGGAAAAGAGGAAGTAAAACTCTCACTGTTTGCAGATGACATGATCCTGTACTTAGAAAATCCTGAAGTATCTACAACAAAGCTACTTGAACTAATAAATGAGTTCAGCAAAATGGCAGGATACAAGATCAACACGCAAAAATCAGTAATGTTTTTGTACACTAGTACTGAACAACCTGAGGAGGAAAGTAGGGGGAAAATTCAATTTTCAATAGCAACAAAAAGACTCAAATACCTAGGAGTTAATTTAACCAAAGAAGTACAGGACTTATATGCAGAAAACTACAAAACAATGCTAAAAGAAATTTAAAAAGACCTAAACAAATGGAAAGACATTCCGTGTTCATGGATTGGAAGAATAAATATCGTGAATATGTCAATCTTGCCCAAACCGATTTATAGATTCAATGCAATACCAATCAAAATCCCAACAGCTTACTTTACAGAATTAGAGAAGGCAATTACCAAATTCATCTGGAAGGGTAAGTGCACCCGAACAGCCAAAAGCATTTTTAAAAAGAAGAGCAATGTGGGAGGAATTTCACTGCCTGACTTTGAAACATATTACAAAGCTACAGTGGTCAAAACAGCATGCTAATGGCATAAAGATAGACACATCGATCAGTGGAATAGAATTGAGAATCCAGAAATACACCCTCACCTATACAGTCAACTGGTTTTTGACAAACCTACCAAGCCCACGCTAATGGGAAAAAACAGTCTCTTCAACAAATGGTGTTGGGAGAACTGGATATCTATAACCAAAAGAATGAAAGAGGACCCCTATCTCACCCCCTATACAAGAATCAGCTCAAACTGATCAAAGATCTAAATATAAAACCCAGGACCATAAAACTACTAGAAGAAAATGTAGGGAAACCTCTTCAAGACCTTGTAGTATATGGTGGTTTCTTGGACCTTACATCCAAAGCACGTGAAACAAAAGAAAAAATAGATAAATGGGACCTCCTCAAAATTAAACACTTTTGCACCTCACAGGACTTTGTCAGAAGGGTGAAAAGGCAGCCAACTCAATGGGAAAAAATATTTGGAAATCACATATCTGGTAAGGGTTTAATATCCAGGATATATAAAGAGATATTACAAACTCAACAATAAAAAGACAAACGACCCAATTTAAATGGGCAAAAAACTTGAATGGACATTTCTCCAAAGAAGAAATACAAATGGCAAAATAACACATGAAGAAATGCTCACCATCACTCATGATTAGGGAAATGCAAATCAAAACTACAATGAGATATCATTTCACACCTATCAGAATGGCCACTATTAAAAAGACAGTGAACTACAAGTGTTGGAGAGGATGTGGAGAGATAGGAACACTTCTTCACTGTTGGTGGGAATGCAGAATGGTACAGCCACTATGGAGGACTGTTTGGCAGTTCCTAAAGAAGTTGAATATAGACTTGCCACGTGACCCTGCAATACCACTCCTGGGTATATACCCAGAAGAACTGAGAGCAGTGACACGAACAGACATCTGCACACCAATGTTCATAGCAACATTATTCACCATTGCCAAAAGTTGGTAACAACCCAGGTGTCCATCAACAGATGAATGGATAAACAAACTGTGGTCTATTCACACGATGGAATATTATGCAGCTGTAAGAAGAAATGAAGTCATAAAGCATATGACAACATGGATGAACCTGGAGGACATTTTGTTGAGTGAAGCAAGCCAGACACAAAAGGACAAATACTGTATGAATGTGTTACTATGAACCAAATATATTGTGTAACCTATTGTTTGATTTTAAAAAAAATTATATGTATCCATTACATTTAATTGAGAAATGTAAAAACAAACAAACAAAAAAAATAATGCAAGGTAATTGTGGTGGGGTCATGCATGGGAGCCCTGTATGATATTATGTATGTTTGTTTTCTAAGTTTACAACTTTTACTATGCACATATTGTTTACATGTGTTCGTGTATGAAATACTTCAATAAATTGTTTTTAAAATGAAAAAGAAAAGAAAAAAGCTGGAAGGAAATAAAAAAGGGGGGCGCAAAAGATATGGAGAAATAGAAACACTACTTCACTGTTGGTGGGAATGTAGAATGGTGCAGCCCTTTTGGAAGACAGTTTGATGGTTCCTCAGGAAGCTAAATATAGAACTTATGTATGATCTGGAAATCCCTCCACCAGGAATATCCAGGAATATATCCAGAAGAACTGAAAACAGTGATGTGAACAGATATTTGCACCTAGATGTTTATAGCAGCATTATTCACAATTGCCAAAAGGTGGAAACAACCCAAGTGTCCATCAAACAATGAATGGATAAACAAAATGTGATATATACATATAATGGAATACTATGCTGCTGTAAGAAATGAAATTGGGACACATATGATAATATGGATGAATATTAAGGACATTATGCTAAGTGAAATAAGGTAGACACGAAAGGACAAACATTGTGTGGACTCATTAATATTAACTAAAAACGAAGAATAAACACATATAAATAAACCCTACATAGGTTTTATAGGTTACTTGGGGATAGGAAGAGGACTGAGAAGGTGTACTGATGCTTAATGCATGTAGAATTTTCTATTAGTTTGAGTGTAAATGTGTGGAAATGAATAGAGTTGATGATAACACATTAGTGTGGCTAAAAGAGGTAGTCTAAAGATGTAAATGTCAGTTGAAAGAAAGCTAGAGAATAATCTGGGGACTGAATAGCATAGTGAACACAGAGGTGGATGAGGATTTTGGTTAATAATACAAATACAAGAATGTCTTTCTATGAATTAGAACAAATATATGTCACTATTATAATGTGCTAAGAAAATAGTGATGCATGGGAAAAATACTATTAATGTAAATTATGGAGTATGGTTAACAGCAATATTGTAATATTCTTGCATCAATTTCAAAGAAGGTACTATATCAACACTAAGGGTCAATAATAGGAGAGTATGGATTTTTTCTTTTGGACTAAGAAAAACATTCAAAATTTTACTGGGGTTATGACTGCAGAACTCCGTGAAGAAAGTGAGAGCCACTAAGTGTACACTTTGGATAGAATGTACAAGTCATGGGACTGTATAACACAGTGAACCATATGCTGTAAGGTGAACTATAGTTAACAGTACAAATATGAGTGTTCTCTCATGAACTATAACAAATATATATTACTAATACATAGCGTTAATAAGAGGGGGTGTATGGAAAAAACATACCGAGTGATGCTATGGACCATAATTAGTGGTAATAGTCTGATCAAGTTCTTTCATAATTTGTAACAAATGTTCCACAACAATGTAAGGGGTTGGTGGAGGAGTGATGTATGGGAATTCTGCAGATTATGCATGTTTGTTTTGTAAGTTCACAACTTCTCTAATTTAAAAAATGATATGACTCGTCCAAGGTCTCGTGGTGAGGGAGCAGTTCTAGAATGTGAATCAAGATAGATCTATGGGAGAGGGGCCAAGATGGCGTTGGTGTAGGAGGGCGCACACTGCAAGCTCCCAGAGCAAGGCGGATTGTGGACGGGGTCCTGCCCGGGGGTCTGTGCTGTGCACACGTGGAGTGAGAGGCTTGGGACATCTATCTGCGCGGATCGGCGGCGTGGACCCAACGGTGGAGATTCGTGAGTTTTGAGGCTGCCGGTGGAGGTTGGCACAGGCGGCTGAGCCCCGCGGTTAGGGGAAAAAAAATAAAACGGCCATTTGGAGCCGCAGGCGGGGCGAAAAAGTTTTATTTTCTAGGGATCTGGCTGCCTGGCGCCCCTTGGACCTTGTGTGAACAGAACAAACGAGCTAATCAGCACCCAGTGAACCGGAAGAGGGATTTTGGTCGGGAAACGCAGCTGATTTCCCTAGCCACCCAGGGATAAGACCCGGGCCGCTGCGGAGCCAGGAGGAAGGGACACTTCCCAAAAAAGGGAGGGTTCGGTTGGAAGACAGGGAAGGGTATTTTATATTTTTAGACATTGATCTGGCTGCCTGCACCGCCCCATAGCTTTGGGGAGCAGATAAGCCGACCTGAAGCACCATTAGGCTGAGAGCAGACGCGAATCTGCACTCAAACTGATTTACTGAGCAGCCCGGTGACGCTGGAGCTCGGCGCCAGAAGGGGCAGAATCCGCCGTCTTTAGCACTCCTCACTGACTAACATCAGAGCTTCAGCTAACCTGGGGAGTCCGGAAAGTGGGACGTGCTTGATTAACTTCCACGGGCCCAGCTAGGGTCCCTTCCGTAAGGGGGTTGGTCTAGAGGAGGAATTATTTTGGGTCCTGCATTTGGCTAAAAAAAAAAAAAGTGAGGTCACCTCAACAATTGAAAAATAAATTCTTTTTAATTTAGTTTAATAGCTAAAAGCTGCTTCAGGACCTGCATATAGAACCCTGTGGGACTGCATGGTCCAGGATGGACAAAGTCTGTGCCATTTTTGGAGGTTCCCGAGGCATTGGCAGGGCGGTGGCCCAGTTAATGGCCCAGAAGGGCTACCGACTGGCGATCGTTGGCAGAAACCTGGAAGTGGCCAAAGCCGCCGCCGGTGACCTCGGTGGAGACCATTTGGCATTTAGCTGTGATGTTACCAAAGAACATGACGTTCAAAATACATTTGAAGAGATAGAGAAAAATTTAGGTCAAGTTAATTTCTTGGTAAATGCAGCTGGTATTAACAGGGATAGCCTTTTGGTAAGAACAAAAACTGAAGATATGGTATCTCAGCTTCATACTAACCTCTTAGGCTCCATGCTGACATGCAAAGCTGCTGTGAGGACTATGATTCAGCAACAGGGGGGGGTCTATTGTTAATGTAGGCAGTATTATTGGTTTAAAAGGCAATTTTGGCCAATCTGTGTACAGTGCCAGTAAAGGAGGATTAGTTGGATTTTCACGTGCTCTTGCTAAAGAGGTAGCAAGAAAGAAAATTAGAGTGAACGTAGTTGCACAAGGATTTGTTCACACAGACATGACGAAGAACTTGAAAGAAGAACATTTAAAGAGAAATATTCCTCTTGGGAGGTTTGGAGAACCTGTTGAGGGTAACGGTCATGTATCACTGATTAAAAACTAAAAGCTCAAGA
>JAKSZT010013817.1:729651-752657 GCA_026826555.1 Tolypeutes matacus | reverse complement strand
GGGGGCTGGGCCTGTTTGGGGCTGGAGCTCTCTGTCTCCCCCTCCCTGGTGGGGGAGCAGCATTCGGGGCGCAAAGCAGGTAGGCACAGCCTTTCCAGATGGGCCCTTCTCGGGGCCCCAGGCCCCTCAGGCACTGATCACGTGGTATGGGCTCGGTGCTTGTGCAAGGCCAGCAGGGCCCTGGGCAGCGTGGCCTGGAGCTGGTGGCCTGGGCGAGGCGCTGCCCCCAATTGAAGGGCGGCTGTGTGGACACCCGGGCAGCCCAGATGTGCCAGAGCTGGGTGTGGAAGGAGGGGCTGGGCGTGGATGGGGGCACAGAGAGGGGGCACATCCAGGGGCGCCTTGTCTGAGGAGCCAACAGTGCCGGGAGGTCTCCCTTCCCCACTCCTGGAGGTGCTGAGGACTGACGGCCTCCTGCAGACCCGGGGCTCACAGGATGTGGGTCTGGGGTCCCTGTCCCTTCCTGGAGGCAGCTCTGCTCGCACTTGGCAGCCTCTGTTCTTGAATCATAGGACAGAGGTTGACAAACGTGAAAACGAAGTCGATGGAGGAAGTTACTCTTCAGTGCGTCAGAGCTGTTGATATTAAAGGCTAAGACATCTCTGCACACCTGCCGCACCTGCCTCTCCGGCGCTGCACCACGGCTGCACCTCTGCCAGGCAAGGAAACGCCATCGCCTCCCAAAATGATCACGGAGCTGAAGCAAAACCTAAGCTATGAAACGTCTAGAGCAAAACACGGGAGAAAATCTCCATGACCTTGTGTTAGGCTCAATGAGGTCTCAGAACAGACATCAACGCACGATCCATAAAAGAAAAAACTGATGAATTGTGCTTTGTCAAAATTAAAACCTTTTCTCTCAGGAAGACACTATTAAGAGAATGAGAAGACAATCCACAGACCGAGAGAAAATATTTGCAAATCCATATCTGAAAAAAGACATATCCAGGGTATAAAAAGAACACTCAAAACTCAATAATAGGGAAATGGATGTGACTCAAGCAGTTGGGCACCCGCCTACCACATGGGAGGTCCCAGGTTCGGTTCCCGGTGCCTCCTAAAGAAGACGAGCTGACGCAGCGGGCTGGTGCAATGAAATGATGCAACAAGATGACTCAATGAGAGATACAAGTGGGAGAAGAGGTGGCTCAAGCCATTGGGTGCCTCCCTCCCACATGAGAGGTCCCAGGTTCCATTACCCGTGCCTCCTAAAAAGAAGATGAGCACACAACGAATAGACAGAGAGCAGACAGCAAGTGCAAACAATGGGAATAAATGGGGGGGGATAAATAATAATAAATCTTTTCTTAAAAATCAACAATAAGAAAACAAATAACTCATTTTTTTTTAATTGAACAATTTTTAAAAATCTGTCACCAAAGAATATATACGGATGGCAGGTACACCCAGCAAGGAAAGGAACGAATGACAACGCACGCAGCAACCCAGGGGCCTCAGCGAACGAAGCCACCCAAAGGGTGATGTGCTGCTGATCCTATTGATGTGACATTCTGGAAAAGCAAAGCCATAGGGATCGGGAGCTGATCCGAGGTGGCTGGGCAAGGGGCATGCTGGGCTGCAGAGGGCAGCACAGGGGAGTTCTGGGGTGAGGAGACTCTTCTATATCCTGATTGTGGCGGTGGTGACACAAATCTATGCATTTGTCCAAACTCTCAGAATGTATACCCCAAATAAGCATATTTTATTGTTTGAAAGTTTTTAAGTTTTTTTTTTTTTAATTCCAAATAAACACAAGAAATCCCATTTTAAAATAGGCAGATTCTCTCCCTGGAGACTTGCTGCACAGGTCTGTCCACCTTGGATATAGGGGCCTTTTGGGGAGATGGGGCAGAGCTATCGGTGGGGGCTGCTGGCTCGATTCAAGGTTGGTTCCGGAACTGGGAGCACAGCCTCACCCAGAATTGTCTGTGAAGGATTTCCAGCAAAGGGACATTAGCAGGGCCTTGGCTGCGTTTCCCACAGGGCCGTGGCCCCACCAGCGCCCAGAGCAGAGGCCCCAGCTCTCTGGAGCCGCCCAGGAGAGGAGGTTCCTGTGGCCCCGTGGCCCCGGGGCGTCCTTCCTGGCTTGGGCTGGCTCTCCGTGGTGCTGCCCGCTTTTCACCCAGGTCTCGTCTTCCTTGAACAAGATCTTAGGGAGAAATAAATAACAATAACAAATGTGGGTAGAAATTGTCAACAAATGAGCTCTTATTGTCAGCTGGAATAGTTTCATCGTTGTCCATGGGCACAAAAAAGACCTTTTTATTTCCCAGATTTAAAAAACAAAGGGAAACAATGAAGATACAGGCGCCAAGGGGCCCAGGGCGTGTAGGAGGCTGTGGCCCTGGCCTGGCTGGCAGGGTCGGCGGCCAGCCCCGGCACGCGCTGCACGAGACACAGCGAGCGGCAGGCACGGGGCAGTCACTGGGACGCAGGACGGAGGGCTTCCTGCAGGAGGCCATGCCTGAGATGGGGTCCTGGCCCCGCCTGCCCCCCACTAAATCAGAAAACCAGGGCGAGCCTGGGGCTGGGGACCATCCAGCCCCTGAGGTAAGGGGCCGCTGTCCAGCGGGAGGGGGCACGGTCCAGGCCTCAGGAAGGGCAGAGGTGGGCCTGGAGTGGCAGGGGGCACCCCGAGTTGGTCTGCCTGGAGGCAGAATTCAAGGAAGGGGCGAAGTGGGGGAGAATGCCCAAAATGAGCTGAGCAGAGGGGATGACGGGGCGACCGTGTGAGCAAGCTTGCCTTTCGTCCTTGGACCATGGGCAGTGGGTGAAGGGGAGCCCCGAGGAAATCCAGCCCCTGCAGGGGTCGGCAGCATGGACCGAGCCCCCTCATCGCCAGCACGGGCGGGCTGAGCAGCAGGGACTCCGGGCAGGAGCCGCGCGGGCTTGCTTCAGCCTCTGCTTCCTCGGGTGTGAGTGTCCTCGCAGGTGAACCAGGTGGACTGCTGGAACCTCGCAGGTGACCCAGGTGAGCGTGTTAGAACCTCGCAGGTGACCCAGGTGAGCGTGTTAGAACCTCGCAGGTGAGCCCCGTGACCCAGGTGGCTGTGTTGGACCCCTGCAGGACACGCAGGTGAGTGTGGGGAGCTTCCTTTTCTCCTCAGGCCGCCCCTCAGGGCCTGAGCTTGTGACCAGCTTCCAGTGGCCCAAAGGCTCTCAAGGGAATGCTTTCCATGTAACCAAAAGTGCTGGGATAATCCAGCTCTGCCGTCCCCGCCCAGTTTTCAAATGACGAACCACAGGCGTGCGGCTTCCCTGAAGCCACCTGGGCTGTGGCTGGAGGCCTGCCCTTTGGCCTGGACCGGGCTCCAGGTGGCCCCAGCAGGCCTGCCACGTGGCTCCAGGCCACCCCCACACTCAGCCAGCGGCTCTTCACGCCTGTTCACAATCCCTGCGTCCATGGAGTGAGGCAGAGTGAGGCGTCTGAGACCTTCCAGACCTGGAACAGGGGGTGCAGAAAGAGGGGGGACCTTGAGAATCCTGATGGCTTGCACGGGACAAAAGGAGGCTAGCCAGAGAAGTAAGAGTGAGAGCCAATGAAGAGAGAAAAGCAGGCCAGAAGCAAAGAGAAGCAAAGAGAAGGAAGAAACGAACTGAGAAACCTGAATGGGCTGACGAACAAAGAAGGGGGAGACAAGTGGGAGCAAAGGGGGGCCTGTGCCACATGGGGCCTGTGCCACGTGGGCCTGTGCCACATGGGCCTGTGCCACGTGGGCCTGTGCCACGTGGGGCCTGTGCCTTTGCCACAACGGGCCTTATCGGCAATTGACTGACACTATCGTGCGCTGAGCCAGTGAAAGAGAGAAAGCACTGGGCTCCCCTGGGCGCCTCAGGAGCCAAAGAGACTGGCCAGTGCCCAGGGGTTCGCAGCCCAGGGGGCCTCGAGCGTCAATCAGAGCGTCCCCAGACCTCCAGCCCTGCAGAGGAGCCTGGGCCAGGGCGTGGGGCTGGGGGACTGTCCACGCGGGGAAGATCACCCTTCACTGAGGGAGCTCGGCAAGGCCGTAGACATGTGGGCTCAGCCCCAGCAGGGCCAGACAGAGCCTCCCACACTGGGACGCAGCGACCTCACAAACACACTGTGGGGCAACGGGCGCAGGTCCCAGTGGTGGCGCCAGAGACTGGCCAGAACAGCAGGAGCAGCAGGAGGCAGGGAGGCCGGAGGGGGAGGGGGAGGCTGGGGAGGTGGGGAGGCCGACCTCTGGCCTCCAGCTTTCACTCAGAGATGGGAACCCAGGAGAGGTGCGAGCAGGTGAGGGGTGCAAAGGAACGCCATGAGGAGGACAAACTATGGGGGCCAGCGTGGGACAGACAGACAGGAGGGAGGGGTGTAGCCAGGGCAGCGGTGGCTGCGGCTGAGGTCCTGGAGATGCTGGGGTCGGGCAAACAGGTTCTCAGAGCCCCGGGAGCAAGGGCCCTCCAGGTAGAGCCCAGGAGCCTGCCTTTCCAACGTCCTTCTGACCTGCTGCCAGGGGCCTTTGGCTGTGAGGCCAGGGAAAGCTGCCACAGGGTCGTGGCCCTGGCTGCGAGGCCGCTACCCCTCAGAGCCACCCTCCGAGAGCCAGGCCTGCCCTCCACTCTCTCCCCTCCTGCCCTGCATCAAACAAGACGACACAGCTGTCGAGTGCATCCCAGAGGGCAGTGCACTCGCATTCAGAGCACAGCTCCGACTGGAGCTGGGTCACTGGCCCACTCCGTGGCCCTATGCCTCCCACTCCACCTCGCCGAGCCCAGGAAGCAGCCGACACCGAGCTCCTCAGAAGTCGGCTGACATGCAGCATCAGCAGCCCCACTGCCCCCTCCCTGAGCCTTCCCACCGGAATCAAGCCCACCCTCAAGCCTGGACCCCATGGCATGGGGGCCTTGGCCACGTGAGATGCCAACCACATGTCCCTGACGTAAGCACTTAAGATGCGTGATCCTGCGAGGACCCCAGACGCAGGGTGGGAAACCCTTTTCATACATTCTTTTCTCTGAGGGTGGGTGTGGCAGTTTGATATTGTTTATGAATTCCAAAAATAGATATTGGGTTATGTTTGTACACTGGTCTGTTCCTCCGGGTGTATTAGATTGTGCTAAATTCAGAGGTTTCACTTTTACCTGATTAGATTGTGATTAGGGCTTTGATTCGGCCACGTCGGTAGGATGTTGAGTCCTCGCCCTGTTGGTGGGCAGGGACTCAGAGAAAACTACACAGCAGAGAAGAGAGTTTTCGTCTTGATGCTGGAGCCCCAGTAAGTAAACACACAGAGAGGAAGAACACAGAGGAAGAGAGACAGCTCATTAGACACGGCAGAGGCCCTGGGAAGAGAGAGGAGCCTGATAGTCTTCAGCTGACGTTGTGGGAGAACTGAGCAGCTGAGCCCGGAAAAAAAACGAGCCCTGGGAGAGAGACAAGCCCTACGCCAGCCCCCAGCTGAGATGGGAAGAAGCTGGGACTACGGAGCCTTAAGAGGAAGAGGAAGGCTGAGCCCTCGCAGACATCGCCCGCCATCTTGCTCCAACATGTGGCAACAGACTTTGGGTGAGAAAGTACCTCTTATGGTACCTTTTTTTTTTTTTTTTAAAGATTTTATTTATTTATTCATTTGTCCCCCCCCTGCTGCCTGTGCTCGCTGGGTCAGCTAACCACACTGTGTGGGCGGGCCTGCCTTCACCAGGAGGCCCCGGGAACCGAACCCAGGGCCTCCCATATGGTAAACGGGAGCCCTACTGATTGAGCCACAGCCACTTCCCCTCTTATGGTACCTTGAGTTGAATTCTTTAGGACCTGGTAGCTGTAAGTTTCTACCCCAAATAAATACCCTTTATAAAAGCCAACAGAGTTCTGGTATTTTGCATCAGCACCCCTTTGGCTGACTAATATGGTGGGAAACACTTTTCACTCATTGTTTTCTCTGAGGGTGGGAAACCCTTTTCATACCTTCTGTTCAGTCCTTCTGGAGCCTGGCCCAGTGGTAAGCACATATGGTGTTTAATATACAGGGCTTAGTGACAAACACAAAATGCACTTCTCAGAACACACCCATCTTGCATGCATCTCCATCACTGGTTTTAGTATTGAAAAATGTCATTTTAAGCAAGAAACACAAAGTCTTTTTTCTCACACTAAGACAGAGCAAGGGGGATGTCCCTCAAGGTGGCTCCTCTGAGTTGACGGAGAGTGACAGTGCCGCCAGGTGAGCAGGTCAGTCTGCTTGTGGAGGGCGCATCAGGTTCTGGGGCCCACAGAGTCCTGGGGCTTGGAAGCACCAGCACACCTGTGCCTCCTCACCTGGGGCCACAGGCTCCAGGGCTCTCCTGGAGCCTGTCAGTCTGCCCCTGCGCCGGGGGTCTCAACAGTTCTTTCTGGGCATCACATTTTGGGTTTCCAGTCCGAGAGCTCTTCATTAGTATATAATCCCTTTCTCAACTTCCCAGGAGGGGTTGGGGAGGGGCTAAGCCCCACGGAGTGGATCACTGTACCCTGGACCCAGTGCCGGCGCTGATGGCCCCAAGGGAGCAGGCCACCCTTACGGTGAGGACAGGCCAGACCAGCCCTGCCAGCACCCACTCCATGGGCAGGGGGCACCCCCACAGGGCAGGCCACGGCCTCCCTGGCCCTGAGCCATGCCTGCTCATGGTGACACTCAAATCCCAGCCTGGGGTGTGGGTTTCACTGACTCTCAGAATTCCCAGTTTGGAAGGGACCTGATGAGACATTTTTGGGCACCATCTCAGTGAGCAGCTGCCCACACTCTGCTGGAAGCTTCTATGATGAAGAGCTCTCCACCCAGTTTACTCACCAGAAAGCCCTTCCCTTGGTTGAGGCCGACTCCCTCTCCCTCCACTGACGGTGCTGGTTTCAGCCTCTGGGGCCACTGGGCAGGGGTGGCCCACCTTCCGTGCAGAAGCCCTTCAGATATTCAGAGGAAGCTTGTGCAAGCCGAGCTTTCCCCCAACGGCATCACATTGCAAGGACCGTTTGACATGGTGATGGACAAATCCCAGTGGCTAAGCAAGTCACAGGCCGTTTCCTCCTGCCAGGCAAGGAAAGGTAGCAGCGGGCAGCACCTGTCCTGCCCCCAACAGCAGGCCTCAGGGATTTTCCCAGGGTGCCCGGGGCTGATCCAGCTCTTCTCCTGAATCCAGGGGCTTTCCCTGCGGCCTCCTTCCCAGGATACCTAAAATACCTGGAAGAAAAGAAGCCAGACGATGTGCTTGAGATAAGAAATGAATTCCCATCATCAACGCGCAGCGTGCAGTGTGCAGCTCCCTTCCCTTTCCTTTCCTTGCATTTGAGGAGCTCCGTGCACGTCCCTTCAACCCTGAGCACTTGTCCCGCGTCCTGCACACTGAAGCTGGGTCTTGGAAAAACTTGCCCAAAGCCCCACAACCATAACTGGAGGAACAAGGACTTGAACAGACCCAGATTGGTCTGGCTTTTAATTACTACAAAAATTATTTTTCAGGGATTTGAAATATTGCTCAAAAATATTTTGTTAAGTGCCAGCTAGAGAGGACATCTTAGGACAGCTGTCTAAGCTGTCTGAGCCGCCACACCAGGGCGCGTGGCGAAACGTTTTGTGGGCTTTGCGGGCAGTGCACACACCAGGTTTTTGGGCCCCAAAGCTGCTCCCCGCCTACTGGTGCTGAGCAGGGGCAGCTGCGGCCAGAAGGGAGTCAGGGCTTCAGCCTGGCTGCCCAAGTTCTTCTCTCATGCCCCAAATACTCCTTCCCTGCTCCCTGCCACCCCTAGCACTGAACCAGGGACCCACCAGGGCCCACACTGCAGCCTCTCCGCAAGGAGGTGCTGGAAAAAATGAATGGATGCTTCCAGGCCCACACCTTGGTCACTCCTACCCTCACAACAAGAAAAAGGCTGAAAAGCTGAAAACCACCAACTCACCTTGGGCCCCTCAGAGGACTGAGGCCACGGGGCAAGCCACTGCTCCCAAACGCGGGAAGTGGCAGATGCAGGGACTCAGCCTAGTGGCGCAGAAACGGGCAGGAGCGGCTGGACCCAGCAGCGGGCAGAGCACTCCTGGCCGGAGACGAGCCCAGGCCTGCGGGGGAAGAAGCCCTGGAGATTCAGCTCCTGTTGGTGAGCACCACCGGGCTCCCACTGTGAAATCTGAGGAAAACGTCCTCGTGCTTCAGGCAGGGGGAGGGGAAGCCACCATTCTGAAAGGTCCCGAAGCATTCCCCTCTCAACTAGGGCCTGCCCTCGAGGGAAACTACTTTAGCAGAGCTTACCCCACGCGGGGGAGGAAGACACCCATTTCCAGGCCCCACTAGCCTTCCGGTCTCACCTAAGGGATGGGAAAAAAGCTCAGGAGCCCTTGTGCTGGCCACAGTCCAAGAGCACACGAAAAGCCTAGTCTAGATCGTGGGTTTATAGGCTGCTTCCCAGCCCCCCACATCTTACCACCACATCACTGCCCCCTGCTTCATCATGTGGTTTTCATACAAGGCGTGCTGAAAGGCAGAAAAAAAACCATAGTCTGAAGACTCAGGGCAAGCATCAAAACCAGATTCAGATGTGGCAGAGATTTTGGAATTATCAGACTTGGAATTTAAAATAACTATGACTAAGATGCTAAGGGCTCTAATGGAAAAAGTGTATAGCATGCAAGAACAGAAGGCTAAGTACAGAGATGGAAAGTCTAAGAAAGAATCAAGAGGAAATTCTGAAAATTAAATTCTGAAATTATGGTGGTTTGAAGCTATACGTACCCCAAAAAAGTATGTTCTTAAAGCGAATCCGTTCCTGTGGGTGTTGACCTATCATAAGTTGGGCCTTTGATTAGATTATTTCAATTCAGGCTTGTCCCAGAGTGGAGTCCTTTACAAGAGAATGTAATTCAGAGAGAAGAGAGAGAAAATCGCAGATGCAAGAAGATGGAGAAAGCCGTGAAAGCCAGAAGCTGAAAGCAATGAAACCCAAAGAGGAGGGAGAAAACAGCAGATGCTGCCGTGTGCCTTGCCATGTGGCAGAGGAGCCCAGAATCACAAGCAGCCAGTCTTCTGAGAGAAAGCATCACCTGATGATGCCTTCATTTGGACATTTTCGCAACCTCAGAACTGCAAGCTTTTAAGAGAATAAATTCCCATTGTAAAAGCCAACCCATTTCTGGTTTAGTTAGCTTCAGCAAGGTAAAACAGAAATGAAGAATGCCTTTGATGGTCTTATCAGTACATTGGGTAGATTGGGCATGGCCAAGGAAAGAATCAGTGAGCTTGAGATATGTCAATAGAAACTCCCCAAACCGAAATTCAAAGAGAAAAAAAGAACGAAGAAGACAGAATGGAATGTAATATCCAAGAACTGTAGGACAATTTCAAAAGGTGTAACATATGTATAATGGAAATACCAGAAGAAATTTGATGTAATAATGGCTGATAAATTTCCAAAATTATTGACAGACACCAAACCACAGCTCTAGGAAGCTCAGAGATCAGCAAGCAGAATAACTACCAAGAAATCTATAGCTGGACAGATCATATTCAAACTAAAAGACAAAGAGAAAATCTTGAAAGAAGACAGAGGAAATAAAACATCTTACCCACTGTTTTAGTTTACTAGGCTGCCGAAAGCTGATACTATAAGATGAATTGGCTTTTTTTTTTAAGGAGTTACCAAGGATTGAGCCAAGGACCTCATACACTGGAAGCAGATGCTCAACCACTGAGCTGCATCCACTCCCCTGGACTGGCTTTTAACAGTGGAAATTTATTATCTTACAAGCTTATAGTTTCAAGGTCGAAAAAAATGACCAAATCAAGGCATCATCAGGCAATGCTTTCTCCCTGAAGTCCAGCTGCTGGCCATCCTTGGCTCCTCTGTCTCGTGGCAAAGCACATGGCAGCATCTGCTGGTCTCTCCCTTTTCTTCTGGATTTCACTGCTTTCAGCATCTTGCTTCCATGGCTTTCTCTCTGAAGTTCATTCTCTTAAAAAGGACTCCAGTGAAAGGAGTAAGACCCATCCTGGGCCATGCCTTAAGTGGAGTAATCTGGCCAAAAGGTCTTACTTACAATAGGTTCACACTCACAGGAATGGATTCGTTCTAAGAACATTATTTTCCGGGGTACATACAGTTCTAAACCACCACACCCACCTTACGTATCGGGAAACAAAGGTAGGAGTCACATGTCATTTCTCTTCAGAAACCATGTGTCTGAGTCTGCCAGGGCTGCATGACAAATACCACACACTGGCCAGCTTAGCCACAGGGATTTATTGTCTCACACTTTCAGAGGCTGCATGTACAACATCAAGGCAAGAGCAAGGTCCTGCTTCTCCCCACACCCCATGCACTCTGGTGCTGGCTCGCCACCACCCTTGGGGTTCTCTAGCTGGCATCTCTGCCTCCTGTCACATGGGAATGTCCTTGATCTCCTCCTATGACTTTATCTGACCTACTACATCTGAATTTCTTTTGCTTTTAAAGGAGTCCAGTAATACAGAATGAGGCCTCTGCTGCATCTGTTGTACCACATCTAAATGTGGTCTTAGAAGATCCTTCACAGATGAGTCCTCACCGTAACTGACTACACACCTTCAAAGGGTCTTGTTTGCGATGGGATTTCACCCACAGGGACGCAGATCAAGACTAAGAACATGCCTTTGGAGGGGCACATAAGCCAACCTACCACACCATGCCAGCAAGAAGAAAGTAGAGTGAAATATTTAAAGTGTTGAAAGACAGCTCAGTGTCTAGTGAAATTGTCTCTCAAAAGTGAAGGAGAAATAGACTTCCTCAGACAAACAAAAATTGAAGGAATTCATCATAAGCAGACTTGCCTTATCAGAAATGCTAAAAGCAGCTCTTCTGAGAGAAGGAACATGTTCCAGGTCAGAAACTTGGAACCACATGAAGAAAGAGTGCTCAAGAAGAAGTAAGTGAAGGCAAAATAAAATCTTTCCCTTTCCTTATTCTTAACTGGTCTAACAGATAATAACAGTTTGATCAAAATAATAGCACTAGTAGACAGGCGACGCGCGGAGAGGAGGCAGAGCCGCCGGGTCCGCTGTTGGCCACGCCGTGCGCCGGCGTCCGCCGCCATGGGAGTGCAGGTGGAGGCCATCTCCCCCGGAGACGGGCACTGCTTCCCCAAGCGCGGCCAGGCCTGCGTGGTGCACTACACGGGGATGCTTGAAGATGGAAAGAAATTTGATTCCTCTCGGGACAGAAACAAGCCCGTTAAATTGACGCTAGGCAAGCAGGAGGTGATCCGAGGCTGGGAAGAAGGGGCTGCCCAGCTGAGCGTGGGTCAGAGAGCCAAACTGACTATCTCCCCAGGCTACGCCTACGGTGCCGCTGGGCACCCAGGCATCACCCCACCAAGCGCCACTCTCGTCTTGACGTAGAGCTTCTAAAGCTGGAATGACAGGAGTGGCCGCCCCCCTCCGCTCCCTGTCCTTGGATCTGCCATGGAGGGATCTGGCGCCTCCAGACACGCGCACGTGAACCCATATGGAGCTTTCCTGATGTTCCACTATACTTTTTGTATAAACATCTGCCCAGACTGAATGTGTTCTGTCACTCAGCTTTGCTTCCAACATCTCCCATTTCCTCTTCCCCTTTCTCCTCGTATATATTGACTTAAACGATATGCCATAAACCTCAAATTATTCATTTTTTGTTTTGGTTTTGGGGTGGAGATTCAGTTTCACTCTTTTGGATCTAGGTTTCCAGTTAAGTGTATGTTCAGGTATTAACAGCACAAACAATGGGTTAACTTTAGAATAGGAATTGGTGTTGGGGGGAGGGGGTGCAAGAATCTTTATTTTATTATTTTTGGGGGTGAAATTTTTATCTATTATATATTAAACATTCTTGCTGCTGCGCTGCAAAGCCATAGCAGATTTGAGGCGCTGTTGAGGGCTGAATCTCCAAGTTGAGAGATGCCCTTGGGTGGCATTAAAAGCCCTACCCAAAACTGAAGTGGAAAAGGGGAGAGCCTTTGCCTCCACCAGCCCCACTCGATCCTCCCCTCAAACCCTCTGCCTTTTGAAAGCAGATAGTTTTCACTGCGGTGTTGGACACTACAGGGATCTGTCCCCGGGCCAGCAGGGACCTCTGAAGCCTTTTCCATGGCCTGGTTTTTTTTTTGTTTTTTGTTTTTTTCCTCCATACTGTGGTTTTTCTAATGGATTTTCAGGACTTTTGTACTCTTCTCATAGCTGTCAAAGCTCCACCACTTCCTAAATTTTAAGAACTTTTAATTGAAAGTTTCAATTGAAGGTGCTGTTTGTAGACACTTACTACCCAATGAAAGCCCAGCCGTCTGATAAATCCTTGAGTGTTCTCTTAAGAAAATGATGCTGGTCATCGCAGCTTCAGCATCTCCTGTTTTTTTGATGCTCAGCTCCCGCTGCTGATCTCCCAAGTATCCTGGCTTTTCTTTCTCCCTCTCACCCCTTTGCTGACCTGTGTAGTGATTTGGTGAGAGAAACTATTGCTGCCCCACCCTCTCATCTCCCACACCACATATGAGTTTGACTTATTGCAATAAAAGTGCTTTATGCTGGCTTTTCTGAAAAAAAAAAAATTAATAATAATAATAATAATAATAATAATAATAGCAATAGCATATTGGATGATTATAGCTTACAGGTAAGTGAGATGTGTTCCACCATTTTTATATGGGCAGGAAGGAGAGTTCAAACTACTCTGTTAAAAGATGCCTGTGCTGCCCATGCATCAGTAGAGTGTTATTTGAAAGTGGACCTAAATTCATTGTAAATGTATATTGCAAACTCTAAAACAACCACTAAAAGAAATTTAGAAAGAAGTATAATTGATATACTAAGAGAAAGAGAAAATGAAATCACATAAAATGCTTAGTTAAAACTATAGAAGTTCAAAAAGAGTGGAAAACCAAAAATAATAATAATAAAGGACATGTACAACAAATATAAAACATTGAAAATGTGGTAGATATTAATCCAACTATATCAATAATTACTTTAAATGTGAATGGTCTAAATACACCAATTAAAACACAGAGACTATCAAAGTGGATAAAAATACAAGACCCAACTCTATATTGTCTGTAAGAAACATGCTTTAAATATAAAGACACAAACTAAGAGTAAAGAGATGGAGAAAGATATGCCATACTAACACTAATGAAAAGAAAGCTAGCATAGGCATATTAGTTTCAGACAAAGCAGATTTCAGAGTAAGGAAAATTATCAGGGATATAGAGGGTTATTATGTAATGATAAATAACCTCACCAAAGAAAATACAGAGATGGAAAATAAGCATATGAAGAAATGCTCAATGTAAGATATCACTTGGGGATTGCAAACAAAACAGCAGTACGATAGCAATGCCCACCTGTTAGAATGGCTAAATTCTCAAACTGCGACAACACCAAATGCTGGGCAGGATGTGGAGCCACAGGAACTCTCATTCACTGCTGTGGGAAGGCAGAAGTGTGCGGCCACTGTGGAAGCTGTCTGGCAGTTTCTTGTAAAGTTAAACAGTCTTACCACATGACCCAGCAATAGAGCTCCTAGGTGTTGACATGAATGAGGTGAAAACATATTCACACACATACACACACACACACACACACACACCCCTGCACATAAATGCTTGTAGCAGCTTTAGTCATAATTGCCAAACTTGGGCACAACCGAGACGTCCTCCCAAAGGAAAACGGACTAACAAACTGTGGCACATCCATACAACGGGATATTACTCAGCTATAAAAAGAGATGAGCCATCAGGCTAACAAAAGGCATGGAGGCACCTTATATGCACATTGATGAGCAATCCCAGCTCTATGACACTCTGTAAAAGGCTAAACTATGGAGACAGTAAAGCGCTCAGAGGTTTTTGGGGTGCAGATAGGGCAGGGACGAAGAGGGGAGCACAGGGGATATTTAGGGCAGTGAAACGACTCTGTAGGTTATCATTATGACAGATAGAGCATAACATATTTGTCAAAACCCACAGAACTGTACACAAAGAGTGAACCCCAGGGAGTGGCTGTGGCTCAAGCAGTTGAGCACCTGCCTCCCACATGGGAGGTCCTGGGCTTGGCTCCCAGTGCCTGTGAAAAAAACAAAAACAAACAACAGACAAAACAAATGAAAAAACCAACTCAGGGAAGTCAATGAGGTTCAGTGGTTGAGCACCAGCTTCCCACACACGAGGTCCAGGTTTCAATCCCTGGCCCCAGTATCTGGGGAAAAAACAAAGAGTCAGGCCCAGTGTGTACTATGGCCTTTAGTGACTAATGTCTCAACATTGGTTCATCAATTGTAACAGATGTACCCTGCAAGGCGTTAACAGTGGGAAAGGTGGCACATAGACATGCTGCGCTTTCTGCATAATTTTTCTGTAAACCTAAAACTGCTCTGGAGAATAAAGCCTGTCAAAAAGAAAAATGAATGAATGAAAGAGCGGACGAGGAGGGCTGTGGCCAGCACGTGGCTTCGCCAGCGTCTGGGCCTCTGAGCAGCTGCTGGAAGGCCAGGACACTCCGCAGAACCCTCGACTCTGCCCCCTGGATCCATTCCACTCGAGGCCTCACGGGGAACCCACAGAAGACTCGTTCCCAAGCAATCTCCAAACAAAGAAACATCCTCGGAGACTTCGCCCACGCAAACCCGTGGTTTTCTGGCTGGGAGCGCTCGGGGGCGGTGGGCCGCCTGCTCCTGATGTGAAACCGCTTTCCTCGGCCAGCGGGTGACTCATGAGGAAGCCAGTGACCCAGATCCGAGCTCCAGACTAAGTCGGCTGAGAGGCTGGGGTCCCGTCCCCGCAGAAGTCAGGAGGCCACGCGTGAGGCCCTCAGCCGAGGCCCCTCGCCTCCTGCCCACCTTCCCACTGAGCCCTCCAGGAACTCTGCCACAGCCAGAGACCCCCAGGCCCCCATGCGCCCCCCACGCAGCCTCACACACACCGGCCGAGCACTGGAGCTGGCTGGGGCTTGTTACAGTCTCAGGAATTCTGAGGGCGGTTGCTAAACACAGCCATTATTAAGATTCAAATTATATGAACTTAACTGTAAATAAATGTCATTAAAAACAAAGTTAGTAAATACTCAAAGCTCATCACTTCCTCCTGAGCTATACTGACACATACTGAGAGCTGTGGCCCTGGGGCTCTTACCTGGGGGTGGAAACGGCGTAGTGCTGTGCTCCTGTGCACTCTTCCCAGCTCTGCATTCAGGAACATGCATTCTCGGGGGGTGTTTACACCGAGAAGCTGGCAACGCTGTCCCTCTGCGCTTTGTCTTCCTGGAGCCATCAGCCGATGTTGACCACAGCCCTGTCCAGTCCAGCCAGGCCCCCCCTACCACGCACTCTGTAATGGGGCCCCCATACCCCTCCCACATTTCAGGTGGACACCCCTCTCCCATCCTCCCTCCCCATCCTCCCTCCCACATCCTCCTTCCCAAATCTTTCCCCACCCTTCCTCCCCATCCTCCCTCCCACATTCCCCCCATTCTCCCTCCCCATCCTCCCTCTCCCATCCTCCCTCCCCCATCTTCCCTCCCCCATCCTCCCTCTCCCATCCTCCCTCCCCGTCCTCCTTCCCCACATCTTTCCCCATCCTCCCTTCCACTTCCTCCCCCATTCTCCCTCCTCAATCCTCCCTCCCCGTCCTCCTTCCCTCGTCTTTCCTCCCCCATTCTGCTGGATCAGAGCTCTCTGAGTTCAACCCGTCCTCCCCCAGCCAGGACATGGCTGCTCATCTCCAGGACAGGCACACCTACTGCCTCAGTTTCCCCAGGACCTAGAAAATATGCTGGGCCTGGAAGGAGAGGCCCTGGGGAGGAGGAGGTCTAGGGAGGAGAGGGCCAGGGAAGAGGGGGCTGGGAGCCCCCTAACTGGAACCTCATCCAACTTCCAGACTAGTTGCTGCTGCTCTCCCACCCCAAGCTGAGAATGACCTTTCCCCAGTTCTCTTTCCAGAAAGCCCCATCTTCTCCTTGGAGGTAAAGATTTACAAATGGCCATGATGGGGGGGGGGGCTGCTGTAAATTTCTCTTGCCCGGAGAGCAAGGCCACAATCACCTGAGTTCAGGGGTGGGCACTGCTGCTCCTTGCAGGCCTGCTTCGTCCCTGCTGACGGGACTGTAGCTGGAAGGCAGCCCCCACCTCCGGCTTCAAGAGTGCAAGAAGCAAGAAGACCCCTCAGCTTCCACGTTTGGGCGTCTAGGCCCACAGAGGAAGGCTTGTTCTTAAGAAACATTCCATATGATTTTGTGATTATGATCTGCTCTCAAAAAGCATCCACAGGCTTGTTTTCCCTAAGAAAACACTAGTAGTTACACACAAAACTATCAGTCCAGTGTCGTTTACAGTCTCAAAAAGTCACCTGAGCGCCTAGCCGTAGGC
The DNA here is from genome assembly GCA_026826555.1 of Tolypeutes matacus. NCBI lineage: Eukaryota > Metazoa > Chordata > Mammalia > Cingulata > Chlamyphoridae > Tolypeutes > Tolypeutes matacus. Next base: position 736,309 of record JAKSZT010013817.1, on the reverse strand, counting down.
TGCTGGGTGAGTGTGTGCAGCAGGCCCCGGCCCTGGGGCGCCAGGCAGCCGCTCAGGACGGCGCTGTGCTGGAAGGCACGGGAAGCACGGCCCGGAGATCATTCGCTTAAAGCTGATTCTCCCTGGACTCCTGGTGAGTAAAGGGGGTGGAGTCCGCTGTTTGTGGCCCCCACGATCCAGAAACAGGCCCCCAGGCCGGCGGCAGCTCGCCTGCAGGCCCTGGAGCATCACTGTCGCCATCGGCTTGGCCAACCTGGCCGAGCCGACCCTCGGCAAATGCCGCACGGACACGCAGTGGGGCTCCCTTGGCTCGCTGCTCAGAACTGCCCGGCTCCCTCCCTGGGGGCTCTGGGGGCCCGTCTGGTCTGGAGAGGCCCCTCCAGAGTCAGAGCAGGACCCGGCCCTCTACCTCGCTCCTTCTCCACCTCAGGCTCACGACGCTGAGTGGACCCCAAGCAGGGAAGACACAAGTAATTCCACATTCAGACGCAACACAATCAAACGGCTATAAAACAAAAACCAAGAATGCTGGGGGCACAGCCAGAGAAGAATGTGGATTCACTGTCAGAAGCCATGGAGGCCGAAAGGAAATAACTGTCAGCTGAGAAGGTATCTCCAGCAAAAACATCCTTCAGGAATTAATGTGAAATAAAGGCATTCTCAGATGAAGGAAAAATTAGGAGAATTTTCTGCAGCAGACCTACCCTACAAGAATGGCTAAAACAAGCTCTTCAGACAGAAGAGAAACATAGAACATTAGGAATGAATGACTCGCAACAAAAATGGTAAATATCTGAGAAATATAATAGACTGTTCTTCCCTACTTTGGTTCTTTAAAATATGTTGGATGACTGCAGTAAAAACTCATATCATTGTATGATGGGGTTTCCACCATATGCAGATGTATCACATAGGACAAATGTAACATAGAGGATAGAAAGTACGGGGAACTGCATGGTGGCACGATCTCGACAAAGCACCTGAAGTGGTAAAATACTGACTCTAAGTAAACTGCAAAAGGTTAAGCTTGTATATTTTAATCATTAAAAAACATTTTAAAAACTATACAAAGAGATATAATCAACAGCGCAGTAGATAAAATAGAATATTATAAAATGTTCAAATAACCTAAAAGAAGGTGAGAATGGAGAAACAGAGCAACAACAACCACAGAAAAAAACAAAAAAACAAAACCACAGGTGAATCAAACAAGTACAAATAATAAAATGGTAGGCCTGAAACCAAAGGTGGGTTCGGTTCCCAGTGCCTCCTGGAGAAGGTGAGCAAACAACGAGCAGATAGACGAGAGAACCAGCTGGGGGACGGGAGATAAATTTAAAAAAAAAATTTTTAATTCAGTCAAAAAACAAAGCAAAAATCATGCAAAGTATGCTCTCTTACTGTAATAGAATCAAACCAGATATCAGTAACAGAAAGATAATAGGAATATCTTTAAAGGCTTAGAAATTAAACAACATACTTCTAAAAAATATTCATGAGACAAAGAAGAAGTCTCAAGGGAAATGAAAAATTTTATTTAACTGAATGAAAATGAAAGTAGAATATATAAAGGACTGTGAAGTGCAGCTCAAGCAGTGCTTAGAAGGAAATTTATTGCACTAAATGCTTATATTAGAAAAGAAGAAATATCTCAAAACAATATTCTAAGCTTCCACCTCAAGAAACTATTTATAAAGAACAAAATAAACACAAAGCTAGCAGAAGGGAGAGGGAAAAAAACAAAGTTAAGAGCAGAAATCAGTGAAATTTAAAACAAAGTACAATAGGAAAAATCAATGGAAACAAAAGCTGATTCTTTGAAATAAAAAATTAATAAGCCTTTAGCAAAACTGACAAAAAACAAGAGAAGACACAAATTCCCAATGTCAGGAATGAAAGAAGGGAAACCTCTGCAGACCTTGTAAATGTTAAAAAGGAAAATAGGGGAATACTATGAACAACTCTATACACATAAGTTTGACAACTTAGATGAGATGAGCTGTTCCTCAAAAACTCACAAAAACAAACTACCAAAACTCACCCAAGATGAAATATATAATCTAAATAATTACGTAACTCTTGAATAAATTGAATTTGAAGTTTCCAGGCCCAGACGGTTTCACTGATGAACTCAACCAAACTTTCAAAAAAGAAATGGTACCACTTCTACAAAATCTCTTCCAGAATATAGAAGGCCCATTTCTCAAGTGATTCTATGCAGCCAGCCTTACCTTGATATCAAAACTAGACAAAGCTATCACAAAAAAGAAAGCCATGCACCAATTTGTCTCATGAACAAAACCTTAAAAATTAACAAAATAGTGGAAAGTCAAACCCAACAATATTTAAAAAGAATAATACACCAAAACCAAGTGCGGTTTGTTCCAAGAATGCAAATGTCCTTCAGCAGATGAAGGTCAAACATAACAATACTTGGCAATAAGGAGGAACAAACCATTGATACAGGCCACAACTTGAATGGCGCTCAAATGCGTTTGCTGGGCGAGAAGGTCAGTCTCAAAAGGATACAAACTGGATGATTGCATCTACAAAACATTTGTGAAATGGCAAAATTATAGAGAGGGAGCTGTTAGGGTTTGAGGGAGGATGTGACTATAAAGGGGTAGCATGAAGGAGTTTCTTGGGGTGATAGGGAAGTTCTATATTTGAAACCCTACAAATGTGATAAATCTTCATATCTAAAAAAAGAATGATGCACATACTCTCGCTGACCTGATGTTGTGATGATCAGGGTAGGCTAAACATTCACTATATTAGAAAACATGCATGTGTCCCCAGACCTAGTTTTTCTCCCTAGGTCTGGTTTTTAGAATGCTAGTGATAAACTAAGCCTGATTTATTACATGACCATCCTGTATGGGAAGGGAGTGTAACTTTGGGTATCTTTAGTCACCCTTAAGAGATGTAGCAGGGGGACGGATGTGCCTCGGGTGGTTGGCTTCCGTCTCCTTTATGGAGGGACCTGGGTTTGATCCCAGGGACCTCCCAGTAAAAATTTAAAAAAGAAAAATATAGAAGGCACGTGGGCCACCAGGCCCTGTGCACGGGTGAGCCACCAGGCCCTGCAAGCAGGTGAGCTGCCAGGTCCCATCCATGGTGAGCTGCCGGTCCCCACGAGCCATGCAGCAAGATGATGACATAACAGGAGAGTGACACAAGGGAGAGCCAAGATGAGATGCACTGAAAAACCAGGACCTAAGATGGTGCAGGCGGTAGTAGGAGGCTTCTCTCCCACATCGGAGGTTCCGAGGATCGAATCCCAGTGAAGACAGGAGGAGAGGGATGAGAAGAGAAGTAGGAAACAGACACAGAGTCCAGTGAATGGATACAGAAACAGCAAAAACAGGGTGGGGAGTTAAAAACAGATAAAAGCAGATAAATGAATAAATAAATCCTTAAAAAAATGTATAGGGGAGGAAGATATGGACTATAGTTAGTAGTAATACTTTCATAATTTGTTAACAAATGTTTCACAACAATGCAAAGTATTTGTGGTGGGATGATGTGTGGGAGCCTTGTATGATGTTATGCATGTTTGTTTTGTAAGTTCACAACATTTACTGAACACTTATAGTTTATGTATGTTCATGTATGAATGATACACTTCAATAAATTGTTTTAAAAAATTATAAAAAAAGAATGCATATAAAGACTGGTGAATCCCAATTAGACGTGTATTTAGTTCATAGTTCTCTGCCAGTGTCGATCCTGGGTTTTGATAAGATATCGTAGCTATGTGTCATTGGGGAAAAGTGAATGAAGCATGCATGGGAACTCTGCCCTGCTTTGCAACTTCTATGTGAGTCTAAAAAAAAAAGATGGGAAATTATTAGAACAGACACTTCACAAAAGAAAATATATGAATTTCCAGTGTGTCTATGAAAGTGAGTTTATCCACAAGAGTTTATGAAACAGTGCACAACATCATTAGTCATGAGGAAAATGCAAATTAAAACTGCGATGAGCTTCCACTACACACCCTCACTGATGGCTGTAATTAGGCCTGACAGCAGCAAGCGCTGGTGCGGATGGGGAGGAACTGGAGTGCTCGGCCCCTGCTGCTGGGAAGGCCCCTGGTGCAGCTCCTTGGGAACCGGCAGTTTCTTAGAAAGCTGAACATGCCCCAGCTATTCCATCCCCAGTATGCCCACAAGAAATTAAAAGACATGTCTGAGTGCTGGGGGCTGCCGTAAGAAAGCACCACAGACTGGGGGCTTAAAACAGCAGAAATCTCCTGTCTCAGCCCTGGAGGCTGGAAGTCCAAGCTCAAGGTGGGGCAGGGCCGCTGCCCCGAGGGCTTGGGGGGCTCCTTCCTGCCTCTTCCAGCCTCGTGCTCGTGGCAGTCCTTGGTGCTCCTGGGCCTGAAGGTGGCCACGTCGGCCTCTGCCTCGTCATCCCGTGGCCATCGCTCCTGTATCTGTGTGGCCACTCCCTCCTCTCCCTCTTCCACAGACGCCGGTCACCTTGGACCAGGCCCACCCCAACCCAGCAGGGCCTCTTCTAAATAGTCGCAGCTTCAAGATCCTACAGCCAAATAAGGGCTCACTCAGGGCGCCGGGAGCACAGTCCAGGCTACGGCAGACAGAGGCTGCATGACGAGCTCGGCAGCCTGGCTCTGCCCGCCCACGGGAAGCAGCCCGCCGAGGGCCTGGCAATGCCCCCAGGCGCACAGACCAGAGCTGCACGGCCCACTCCGCGGGGCAGGGCGGCGGGGGCCGCTCAGAAGCACTGACGCCAGAGGAGCACATCATCCTGCTCCCTCACGTGGCAGTGGCACAGAGAGCCACGGTTACAAAAGCAAGTCCGTTAGGTTCAGGGTGGGGGCAACTTAGCTGAAGAAAGGACACAAGGGTCTCGAGGACAAAGGGCGCGTCTGCTGTCTCTATCAAGCCAATATTTACATGTGTGTATAAATTTGCCAAACTCATCAGACTTGATAAACCCCCACGTCAGCAAAACCAAAATCTAAGTAGGTTTCTCTTCCCTGCAAATGCTGGTCTCGCCCAGAAGGCGTAGCTGTGGCCAAGGCCCTCCTCTCGGCCGCGGACTCCGCGAGCGGCCTGCACTCACTGCGTTGGGAGATGATCCCGCTCACCTCTCCCCCGCGTCCTGGCCACAAGCACCTGCTGCTCCCAACACAATCTCCTCAGTCCATGAATCAGCTCAATAAAACTCTCTGAAATCAAACCAAATTTTGCTCAAGTTTTTATTTTAACAAACTGCACACTTAACAGAGGGGCATCTCGTATGAAAACCATACTCCTTGCGTAGGAGGTGGGGCATATGGGAATCCCTACAATTTTTGTGTAACATTTATGTAATCTAAGTATCTTTTAAAAATAAAATTATTATGAAAAAAAAAAAGCAAAAAGAAAACCAGACTGCAATAAAGGGCTTCTCAAAGCCCCTCCTGCACCCTGAAGTACCCCAGAAGGTGGTAAAGGCCCCCGAGAACCACAGCCCACCAGGGCAGAGGTGCCTGTCCACCGCGGCCACTCCGCCTCCTTCCCCTGTGCACGGCCGTCCCGAGGAGTCCAAGCCGGGAAAGGCAACCGGTTCTCCCCACCAGGGATGGCTCCAGAATGGGTGCACGTCTACGCCCGGCCAGGGGCTCCTGCCGCGGTTTACTGGCTCCAAAGGAGGATTCCCAGGAAGAGGCGGTCGCCGGGAAGCGGACAGTGGGTCTTTCCTGCAACCCGCTCCGAGCCAGGCTCCCCGGGGCCCCCCTCCGAGCCCAGCTGGCCAGCATCACACACAGCTCCTTCCCAACCCCTTGAGCAATTTCCTTTGCCAAACATGGAAGAGAGTCTTGCATAACCTGCCATCTGTGAATCCAAAATCCAGAGGAAATTGGGGCAATTGCTGCCGGGAGTCAGATGAGGACTTGGGCAGAGAAGCAGGCGAGCCCAGAGGCTCAGCTGCCGCCCTCCCCTTCGCCCTGGCTTGGTTTTGCGGCTATTTATCGGGGACTCGGACGGCCCGCTTCACAGTTTGTCCCGGGCTTCAGCCGTCTTGTCCAAGAGCATCTCCTCCCGTGGGTGTTCCGTGCAGGCGCCCGCTGCTCTCAGCTGGAAGGGCATGTTTTCTTCCCTGTTCCCATAACGGCTGCTCGCAGGAGTTCTCGTCTTAGCTCTCAGCACGTGGGTGCCCGTCAGAGCGTGCTTCCAGGCGCACACTTACGACGCTGCGGTCCCAGGGAGGGAGCGTCTGCTTGGCACACGTCCACGTCTGAGGGCTGTGAGGCCGACCGCGCCATTAAATAACAGACAGACAGACAGGCAGGCAGGAGGCGGCAGAGGGCCCCAATCAGCTCGTCAAGCCCCTCGCTGGGAGGCCTCAGGAACCCACCCTCAAGACCCCAGGCAGCGTCCCCCCCACGACCCAGGGCTTTTGCCCACTCTACCCCAGGGCTCGCCGGAGCTGCCCACAAACGAGCCCAGTCGTGGCCAGCCTCTCGGGCTGCTGACCCAGCAGGCGGCCTCTACTCCGGAAGGTTCCTCAGGGTCACGTGCCTTGACCCCGAGTCCACCAAGGAGGCACGGCCCAGACTCTGCAGGCGAGACCAGGCCCCCCGCCACCCCCGGGCCCCCGCCACCCTGTCCCCCACCTCCCCTGGCCCCCTGCCACCCTGTCCCCC
>JAKSZT010013817.1:679261-709651 GCA_026826555.1 Tolypeutes matacus | reverse complement strand
GGCAGGGCCACCCAAAGTTAAAACAAAGTCTGAATGCTTCAGGCTCTCCAAAGGAGAGCTAAGGTAGGTGGGCTTTCCTGTTGGCACGTGGTCTCCTCTTTGCCCACCCCTTTAAGCCCTGTCTACCAGAAAGGAAAGTGCAAACAAAGAAGAACTCAGTGGCGCCAACACAGAATATGAATCACCCGTTGGTTTGTTTATGAAACTGGTTTCCGGTTAAGCTGACACACAAAGCTCAGAATGAGTCTAAATCTTTGGGTAAGGGGCCAGGCATCTCCTTGAGTTCAGTTTTCTGGTTCATTCTGCACAGCACAGGTTGGACAGACGGACTTTACACCCAGGTCCTTCCCGTGGCCCCGGCAGACACTGCCTCTCATGGGTTTTCTAGTTTCTGGGGCTGAAATGCCCTCTTCAAGCTTTTCTTCAATTATGAGCCACCATAGAAAGAGCAGTGGCCCCAGCACGGGGCCGCCGTGGGTGGCTGGCCGCAGCAGGAGCACCACTGCAGCAGGGTCTGGCCTGAGCACAGGGGGCAAAGATGGCCCCTGACTCCCCCAGGCACTGAACTGCAGGCCTCCAGTCCCCCACCCCAACTTAGGAGCCTGCTGGTCCCCCTGCCCCCAGGGGTCCTCCAACCCCAAATATGCTCAAGAAGGGGCCAGGCGCGGGGAGGGGGCGTCTCCCAGAGGTCAGAAGCCCAAGTCAGCCACCAGCACGAGGAGGGAGTCCACCCCAGCAGGCTCTGCCTTCACCAGGACCAGAGTGGAGCAGGAGGAGGCCACGTGGGAAGTCCATGGCGTGAGGCAGCGGGCACCCCGCCCACCCAGGTATGCGCAGTAGGGTCTGGGGCATGGGTCCCACTCAGATGCTGGGGGTCCTGCCAGCCCTGCGTAGACCAGAGCCCGCCTGCTCCCTTCACACGGCCAGTGGGTGGTCGAGAAGCTAATTCCACATGGCTCCAGAGAAAGGCGACAGGAGGAGGGTCGGACAAATGCAGCATCGTCACCTGGGGTGCCATCGGCCCCAGAACCTTTGAGCAACGAGCAGGAACGGGCAGAGCCATCTTTCTCAGACCTCGGAAAACAGTTAAAGATTTGCCGTAACTGGGCAGGTGCTGAACCTAGAAAATGCAGCTTGGGGCAGCAGCTGGCCCCTCCTGCAGCCCCTCCTGGCAGGGCGTGGAGCCACTGTGGGGCCTTGGCCTGTTCCCTCGGGAGCAGAGCAGCCCTGTGCACAGAATGTGTGCCTGTGAGTTGGCTCCCGAAGGACAGGGACAGGACACTCTGGCTCACCCGCCCAGAACTTGCCCTGCAGGCAGAAGCTGCTAAAGGAGTTTAAGAAGCAGCCTGGGGTAGAGGATTACCTACTTCAAGACAGGGGCAGCGGGGAGACGGGGAGAACCTATGTCATGGGGGTAGAGAGGACACTGGAAACCTGTAAGTGGGGGTCCCTAAGGCCGGGAGCTCGCCCTGCACCAGGACGAGGTGCAGGATGGGGACTCTGCTTCCATTGCAGGCTGATCTTCCTGGCAGGATGAAGGGCAGCGCCGGCCAACGCAGACACAATCTGCAGACTGTGACAGGCGTTTTTCCCGTGGTTTGCTTGGTTTTGTAGCTCCTGATACTCAAGGAAACTGTCATTATCACTAGCTGGATAAAAACTTAAGGAACAGACACCTCAGGGATCAAATCCCAGAGTTAGCATGTTAAAGTGCTAGCACAGCTGACATCCTACCCAAGGGTGAAAGGCTGGGAGCTCTCCCTCTAAGAGCAGGAACAAGACAAGGATGCCCACTGTCACCACTGTTATTCAGCATTGTACTGGAAGTTCTTGCCAGATCAATTAGGCAAGAAAAAGAAATAAAAGCCATCCAAATCGAAAAGGGAAAAGTAAAATTTTCCATATTTGCAGGTGACATGACTGTATATATAGAAATTCCTGAAAAATCCACTACAAAACTACTAGAGCTAATAAACAAATTTGGCAAAGTGGTGGGGTACAAAATTAACAAGCAAAATCAGTGGTGTTTCTACACACTAGTAATGAACAATCTGAAAAGGAAATCGAGAAAAAAAACCATTTACAATGGCAACTAAGAGAGTCAAGTAACTAGGAAAAGTCTAACAAGAATGTGAAGGACTTATACACAGAAAACTACACAGCATTGCTAACAGAAATGAAGAAAACACCTAAATAAATGGAAGAACATTTTTATTTCATGGATTCGAAGACTAGATATTGTTAAGATGTCAATTCTATCCAAAGCAATTTACAGATTCAATGCACTCCCAATCAAAACAGGTTTCTTTGCAGAAATAGAAAAGCCAATCATCAAATTTATACAGAAGAGTAAGGGGCTCCAAATAGTCAAATCCATCTCGAAAAAGAAGAATGAAGTTAGAGGACTCACACTTCCTGATTTTAAAACTTATTACAAAGCTACAGAAATCAAAACAGCATGGTACTGGCACAAAGGCATACATATAGACCAATGCAGTTGAATTGAGCATTCGGAAATCAACTCTCGGGAAGCGGATGTGGCTCAATCAATAGGGCTCCCGTTTACCACATGGGAGGCCCCGGGTTCGATTCCCGGGGCCTCCTGGTGAAGGCAAGCCGGCCTGCGAGGCACGGTGAGCTGACGCAGCAGGACGACCCAACAAAGGGAGACAAGCAGACACAGAAAAACACACAGCAAATGGACACAGAGAGCACAAGCAGCAAGGGGGGTAAATAAATAAATAAATAAATAAAAATCTAAAAAAAAAAAAAAAAATCAACTCTCACATTTACAGCCAACTCATTTTTGACAAGGATACCACATCCACTCAACTGGGACAGAATGGTCTCTTCAGCAAAAGGTGCTGGGAAAACTGATTGTCCATATGCAGAAAAAAAAGAAGAAGAAGGAAAGTGGACCCCTATCTCATATCACATAGAAAAGTTAACTCAAAATGGATGAAAGATGTAAATATAAGAACCAAACTATAAAAGTCCTAGAAGAATTTATAGCGTCTTCAGGACCTTATGTTCTGCAATGGTATCTTAGACTTTACACCCAAACCACAGCAACAAAAGAGAAAAATAGATAAATGGGATCTCAACAAAATTAAAAATTTTTTTTCTACTGAATGGCAGAAAATAATTTGTAGCCCTTTATCTGACAAGGGTTTAATATCCAGAATATAGAGAGAAATTTTACAATGCAACAGCAAAAAGACAACTCAACTAATAATGGGGAAAAGACTTGAATAGACATTTCTCCACAAAAGATATGCAAATATACAATAAGTGCATGAAAAGATGCTCAACATCATTAGCCATTAGGGAAATGCAAATCAAAGTCACAGTGAGAATCCAGTTCACATCCACCAGAATGACTACTATTTAAAGAAAATAACAAGTGTTGGAGAGGATGTGGAGAAATAGGAATGCTCATTCATTATTGATGAAATGTAAAATGGTGCAACTGTTGTAGAAAACTCAGAAAGCTAAGTATAGAATTACCATATGCTCCAGCAGTCTCACTTTTTGGTATATTCCCAAATATTTACACATTGATGTTCACAGCAGCATTATTCACAATAGCCAAATGTTGGAAGCAATCCCCATGTCCATCAACAGATGAGTGGATAAACAAACTGCAGTATGTCCATACAATGGAATAGTATTCAGTTGTTTTTGTTTTTGTTTTTGTTTTTGTTTTAAGATTTTATTTATTTATTCATTTCTCCCCCCCTTGCTGCTTGTGCTCGCTGGGTCAGCTAACCACGCCGTGTGGGCGGGCTTGCCTTCACCAGGAGGCCCCAGGAACCGAACCTGGGGCCTCCCATATAGTAAACGGGAGCCCCACTGATTGAGCCATAGCCGCTTCCTGTTCAGTTGTAAAAAGGTACGAAGCTCTGATAATTCAACAACATGGCTGAACTTTGAAGACATGGTGTTGAGTGAAAAATCCAGGCATTAAAGGATAAATATTCTATGATCTCATTGATATGAAATAATCAGAATATCTAATACATAGAGTCAGAAACTAGAATACAGGTTACCAGGGGCTGGGGTGGGGCTAAGGAATGGGGAGTTAATGCTTAATTGGTACGGAGTTTCTGTTTGGGGTGATGGAAAAGTTCATGATGTTATCACAGCAGAGAGAATGTAATTAATATAATCAAATTATAAATTTGAATGTGGGTAAAAGGGGAAATTTTTGGTTGTATACATGTTACTAGAATAAAAAATTTTAAGAACATAGAACTGTGCAAAAAGATGAAAAAGAAACTAAAGAAAAAAAGAAGTATGCAACATAATGAACTTAATATAAATTATTGGCTATATTTAATAGTATAATTATTTAATTATTATAATAATATAATTATTATATAACAAAGGTACCACACTAATGCAAGTGTAATAATAATAGGGAAAACTGTGTGTGGGGAGGGGGGCATTTGGAACTCTGTGTTTTCTCCATGATTATTCTGTAACCCTACAGCTTCTCTAATAAAAATGAATATATATTCCAGTTTTCTTATATATAAGAATATATACATATCTATTCCAGTCTTTACATATATACAAACATATATAAATATTCTAGTAAAAAAAGAGAAGCGGTCCGAGCGCCCCTTCCCCGTGCCGGGAGGCAGGGCCGCGTCCCCCCGGCGGGCAGTGGGCTGCGGCCGAGACCCCCCTCCAGGCTTTCCCGGGGCCTCTCCAGCCCCTCTGCCGGCGGAGGGCCCATGGGCGGCACCCCATGGTCTGCTCTGGGAAAATCCTGATTTGCCCGAGGGCCTGGTGGCGCTCCCCCGGCCCCCACGACCCCAGCCTCCTTTCCCCGCCAGGCAGCGCGGCGCTCGGGCGGGTGGTCGTGGGCGCCTCGGCTGAGCGGAGGGGCCGCCCGTCGCGCCTCCAGCCCTCGCGTGCGCTGGGGCGCGGGTGGGGCGGGGCCCAGGGTCTCTCCTCTCCCCGCGCACACGGACGCTTTTGAAGTCAGTCTGGATTTTTGTGGAAACTTCATTTTTCACTTTTCCCTCTTGTTTCTCTGGTAACATCAAAAACAAACACACGCAGCTGTGCCACCTGGCTCCCAGCTCCGATTTTCCAGCATCTCGGCTGGAAAATCAGGGAATGGGCTCCGGAGGCCCAAGCTCGCTCTGGCTTAACTCCTTCTCCTCCATCACACTCTCAATGGGCAAGTTCGCCAGGAGAAAGGGCTGCTCTTTTCCTCCACCCCAAAAACCAGGGTTCACACGAATATGGGGGGGGCCGGAGGGGAAAAAAGCTCCACAGAACTTTCGACACTGCTCATGGCTTAAATACGAGAATAAAAGGTTGCCAGCATTTGCTTTCTCTAACAGCCAGAGCCTCGGCAGGGACGGGCTGCAGCCTGGGGCTGAGCAGTGCTTGCCTCTAGAAATCACAAGTTTGTTGCTGGGAAAATCTTGTTCTTTTATTCCAGCTGTCTCCTTGTAAAACGAGGAAGCCAAGCAGCAAAGAGAAGGCTACACAGTGACTTAGTGGCAAAGCCAGAAATGTGACCCCTGGTTCCTGCGCCCTCGCCAAGCCTCCTTTCCCGTCCCCACGGGGGAAGCCCTGCTGCGGGCACCCCCGGGCTCCGGGAACTGCTGCCTCGCCGTTTCTGGTTTGCTGACTTGTTCTGTGTTTGTTCTAAACAAGGAAGTCCATCTTACTACCCAGCTGTGAATCCCCAGTGTGTACTGTGACGAACAGAAACGCTTCCTAGCACATCCTAGTGTGTCCATCAAATTCCGCCTTTTCCTTATTGATTCAACAAATGTATTCAATGCCTCCTGGGAGCAAGGCGCTGTGTGGTCCTGGGGTGGCGGCGGGAACGCAAGTGACCCAGACAAGGCCTGGCCTCAGGCTCAGCGAGCCCCTCATTGAATGCTGCAGAGGGGCACATGGGGATACCACGGCACGGGGATACCACAGCAATACCAGGATGCAGGGGTACCACGGGGGTACCACGGGGATGCCACAGCATGGGGATACCACGGGGATACACAGGGATACCACGTGGGATAGCACGGCAGGGCTGCAAGTGGAGCAGAAAGCCAGTCGGACATGCCCTCCACCACTGCGGCATTTTACAGGGTAAGAATATCTGTGGCTTCAGCCTCTAGCAAAACAAGTTATGGTTTACATCATCTTTCTTTGACCCAAAGGAAACAGAAAGACCAGTTATAAAACTCTCCTTGTGCCCTGATGTCCTCTGCGGCCGCTGCTCCCAGCCACTCCTCTGACACCTTTTCCTCTGCTCTCAGCCTCTGTGGGGCTGGACAATAGCAAAAGTCTCTCGGATTATTTTATTGCGCTTTCTAGACTTAACCTTTTCAAGCACCTACCACACATTCAATGAGGGTATGTATAAAACTAAACACAATGTAACTTCACAGGCCAAAGAGTAGTATAAAGAGCAGCTTCTAACTCTTCTAGCCCAGGAGCCCTTAAAAAACCTACCTGGGCTAGAAATTCCCTCATCCCTTTCAGAAATGCCTTCGGGCTGGAATCTGGGGGAGAGAGTGGGCCTCCAGAAGCTTCCCAGGCAGTCTGCTGGCCAGGGCCCAGGGCCAGGGCCAGGGGCTGACCCGGGGCAGCCTGGACACACGGGCTGTGCAGCCTCTGGTCTCTGCTGGGGGGGTGGCGTTTGGGTCAGCAGCAGCTCTGGCGACCCCGGCACCTTTCCTGGACTGGCATCCCAGCTGGCACAGAGGCCCAGCTGCCCTCGAGGGGTGCTGGGTGGTAAATGCAGGGCCAAGCTCACCCCCACCACCACCCTGTCTGCCTTAAGGAGTGTGACAGGAACACACCGCAGCTCTGACAGTACCCAGCTCGATTCCACCCTGACCGCAGCAGTGGTCCACCTATACAGGCGTCCTTCAAGCCCCAATGAAGAAAATTCAGTGGCTTCACAAGCATTTCTACCATCAGGCCAAAGGGAAAAGATGTGCTGGCTCCAGGCTCTCCAGAAGCAGATGCCGAGACAGCTCAGGCATGCGAGAGGCACTGGGGAAATGCCTGTGAAAGACAGAGGAGGGAGCGGAGAAGCAGGGATGGAGCTGGGAGCCCTGGGTGGGTGGCACTGGGGGTTCAGGCCCAGGCGCGCCCCGGAGCCATGGCCCTGGGTGGCGTTCCCCACTGCGGCCCTCTCCTGGGCTTCTCTCCCTGCAGCGGGAACGAGTGGCACATTCCCACAGCCGCACACGCGGTCCCCGCCTCGCAGGGCCAGGCCCAGCGCCTCTGGGACACGGGCCTCCCTTCCAGGCCCACAGCCCTGTCCCTGTGCTGCTCTAGGGGCTGCACTGGGCTCCCCCCCAGCCGCTCTGAACCCCCTCGCCCTGGGCCCTCGCTTGGGCGGGTCGTGACGGCTTCCCTGGAGGGGTGCCCTGAGCTTCATTCCTGAGGGTCTGCCCCGAGCAGCCGGTCCTGCCTCAGGCTGGGGTCTGCACCTGTGCTCACAGTTACGTTGGGGAAAGGGGTCCACACGCTGCCCCCGGGCGGTGCTGTAGAAGCAGCCCTGCTTCCTGCGGGTCACGCCAAGTACCCCTGCAAGACGGCGACTCTTCTTGCCTCTGGCCCCTGGACATAAGAGGTGGCCACTGTCGCCAGTGGTCAGTGGTCCAAGGGGCCTTCTGTCCTGCTCCAGGACAGGGCCCCCTCCAGGCCAGGACTCCTGGCCTCCAGCCCAGGGCTGCAGGGACAGGGGGCCCTGCATCTCCAGTGGGTCCCCTCCGCACCCACCCACTTTGATTTCTGGCCCCACATCTGCTTCCTGCTGGGAACCTAGAAATAGAAATGTCCTTGGTTCATGTGGACGTGCGTCCGGAAGGATGACCATCGCCTCAGGGCGTGGCCTCTGAGCCGCTGCCTAGCTCTGCTTCAGAAAGACATTCTGGCTTTCCGTGAGACTGGCTGGCCCCGGGTGGCCCACACGTGGTCTGACTAGTGGATGCCCTGGTCGTGAGCCCCCTCCCACGCTCCGTGGTGAATGGGCCCCCTGGTCGGTGCTATGCTTGGGGGCTCAGGCATTCTGGAGACCCCAGAGACCGGCACTGGCTAAAGCCTGTGAGCAAGAAAAGAGGTACGTGTTGACCTGCCACTACGTAGGAAGAGTGCCGGGAAGGGGACGCGTGTCGTGCTCTGCGCTCCGAGAATGTGCCTTTTTTCACAGTCTGATTTGAGCATATCATTCATGCATGCGCATATATAAACAGTAAGTGTCTAGTAAAAGCGGTGAACTTAAAAAACAAACGTGCAGGGAGCAGGCGTGGCTCAAGCGGTTGGGTGCCCACCTCCCACATGGGAGTCCTGGGTTCAGTTCCCGGTGCCTCCCAAAGAAGACAAACAAACAACGAACAGAAAGCAAGCAAAAGCAATGAGCAGAAACAAGGAGCAGACAATGACAAAAACAATGGCAAGACAAAGATCAAAAAAAAATGAACAGGGAGCAGATGTGGCTCAAGCAGTTGTGCACCCGCCTCCCACATGGGAGGTCCCAGGTTCAGTTCCCGGTGCTCCCTATAGAAAAAACAAACAGACAATGAGCAGACAATAAGCAAAAACAACAAGCGGACTGAGGAAGGAGCCATCTCAGTGGGGGGGGCAGGGAATAAAAAAATAATTTTAAAAAACATGCACATCATCATTCAGGCCTCCTACACATCATCCCACCATCAACACCTTGCACTGTTATGAAACATTTGTTACAAACTATGCAAATGCACCATCAAAATATTACTAATTATAATCCCGATCTTACATTTGGTGTATTTTCCCCAAACCACCAGATTATTAGCACCCTGACAGGTATGAGGTCTTTGTTAGAACAGTCTCATGTTGGTTCTGCGTGTCTGCCTGGAGGTGTGAGTCTAGCCTGCTGGGCTCCCACAAGCCTCCTTTTTTACCTGCGGCCCCCCACCCACGCCGATTCTGGGGTACCTGGTCAGGAAGACGGGCACTGCATGGCTGCTCACGACCCCTTCTGTGGTCAGTGCTTCCTGGGGGGTGATGAAAAATTCCTCACGCTTCGTGTCCTCTACCCCAGAGTGCCTCACCGCGATCTTCCGGCATTCCCCTCCCAGGCTCCTGACCGCAGAGCCCGGCCGTGGCCCAGTGGCCGAGGACCCGCCTCCATCCTCATCTTGGGCCACTGCCTGGGGCTCCGTGCGCCGGGCAGGTCTTCCTTCCCTGTGGTCACCAGAGCTGCCCGTGAGTGTGGCTGGAGGGAAACGCGGCCGTTTCGGCTGCACAAGCTGGTCCCGTCTGCAAGCCGCGCCGAGGCCTCCGCCTTCATCTGCTCACGCAGGGGCCCCGCAGCTGTGGGTGTGAGCCGGGAGGCACTGGAGCAGGCCGGTGGCCAGGTGAGTACCTGGGCTACCTGCTCAGCCCTCTGGCCAGACCCCCTCGGCCGGGGCGCTCGGGCACGGCCGTCTGCTCCCCGGTTGTGCTCAGCCTCTGTGGAGGGCCCGCCGTCCTCTGCCGCGGCCGCCGGCGCCTGACACGTCCCTGCCACGCGTCCTGCCGTGACGTGACGCCGCGGACGTGGCCGGTCAGGCGCCGCTCTCGGGGGCGTCCGGGCAGCCCCGCTCCCTTGGGATTTTGTTAGGGCAGAGGGCAGCCGCCTTTCACCGGGACCCTGAGGCAAGGCTGAGAGTGAGCCCCTTCCCCCTCCCTCGCCCATCTGCTCTCCCAACAGCCGCACCCACGCCGCGGCCGCTCGGGACCCCTGCTCGCTAGAATGGTGGTGGGCTACGGCCGCCGCCGGCTCCGCCCAGGCACCCCGCAAGGCCCCGCTCTCCTCCGGGTCTTTCTGGTGCCCCCTGAGGTTAGCTCTCTTGGCCGGGGGTGGGGGCCGTCTCGGAGGTTCTGCCTGGCCTTTCCCTCTGTGACAGCGGCTGCCCCCCGGTCAGGACCCCCGTGGAGGTCCCTCCCGGCTCCCACGTGTGCCGATGGCGATGGTGGCCGTGGGAGCCGGAAGATGGCCGCCGGGCGGGTCTGTAGAGCCCGTGAACGCGCCCGGACGTGGACATTGGCGTCCGCCCCAGCGGGAGGCCACTGTCAGCTCGGTCCTGGGTCCAGCACTCCTGGACACGGCCGTGTGTTTCCCTTCCCAGGACACGGTCGCGCCGGGAAGGGCTGTGGCATTTTCTAGCTGCCACCCAGGGTCTGTCTCGGCGCTTACCAGCCGCCCCTTCCTGCTTCCCTGCATTTCCCTCCCCAGCAGGGAGAGTCCTGGGGCGTCGCCCCCCATCCGCTTACTTCTTTCTCAGTCCTAATATTCACAGAGCAGCCCCAGAGCTGTTAGCCTGTAGCCCTGTGAGAACCAACTGACCCACAAGGCTGACCAGAGGCTGTGCTCCCCAGGAAGACGCCAGGGTCCAGCCTCCTCCGAGGCCGCCAGGTGATGCGGCACCTGCGTCTCAGCAGTTGGTGAGGAGGGGGTTCATCTCCACAGGGGAACGGCACCGAAGCAGCAGAGGCAGGCGCGGGGCGCAGTCTCCAGAAGTGCAGCCCGGGGGCGGCTCACAGGGAGAGGGCCCGGCCCGGCAGGCCATGGGGGCAAAAGGTCAAGGAAGCTTTAGGAGAGCCTGGGGCAGGGGCCCTGCCCTCGTGTTCCCTGGTATGTCCCCAGGGCCCAACACCGGGCCTGGCCACTGAGTGTGCAAGGAACAAAAGAACAAGTGGGTAGTTGGAAGATTCCTAGCATTTGTTGGCTGACTGCATTTGGGTAGGTGGGTGTTTCCGTTTCAGATGCTAAAACAAAGACCAGGGGATTGGCTTAACAAGGGGACTTTGCTGGCCCGTGCTTTCAGAGCCTGGACGGCTCATTCCCTCCTCAGGGAGGTTCCCTCTGGCTGGCGGGCAGCCTTTGGAGTTCCTTGGATTTCCTGTCACCCGGCAGCGCACGTGGCGGCGCCTTCTCCTTTTCCTCCAGGTTCACTGAATTTCGGCTACTGGCTGGCCCTGTGGCTTCCCCCTCTGCTGCTTCCATCTTATAAAGGCCTCCAGTCATCTGGATTAAAGCCCACTTGGCTCAGTGAGACGCACTCTAACCAGGTAACATCTTGAAGAGATTTCACTTGTGATGGGGCCACACGCAGCAGAACGGGGACTAAGACCAGGGACACGCCAGCCTGCGCACGCAGCTCAGCCCCCCAGAGTGGGAGACGGAGAGTGCAGGGTTAGGCCAAATTCAATGGCTTTACTGAAAAATACCCAGAAGGGCAAGTGAGGACTCCTTCCAATCACCATTCACACGAGCTTTCGGTACATCCAGAAGCTTCTGGCATTTCTGTGTCTGCACCAGAATGCTTGTGCTCTAGTTTGCTAGGCTGTCAGGATGCAGATCCTACAAGTTTGGCTTTAGCAGTGGGAAGTTATTAACTGACAAGCTTGCAGTCTTGAGACTGAGAAAAATACTGTCTCCTCGAAGACTGGCTGCCAGAGGTCCTGGGCTGCTCGCCACCCGGCAGGGCGCGTGGCGACGTCTGCTGGTCTCTCCCTTCTCTCCCAGGGTTCACAGCTTTCAGCTTCTGACTTCTGTAGCTTTCTCTCTCTTTGTATGAACTTCGCTCTCTTATAAAGGGCCACACACTCCACCCTCTGGACCCCAAAAAGACATGTTCTTTCCATAGGCAAAATCCATTCATTCCATCACAATATCCCAAAAGCCTCAAATCATCTCAGTAACAATATTAAGGACAAAATCTCGTCTCCTTCTGAGGACCTGTGAGACTTAGAGAACAAGTTTTCTGCTTCCAATATACAAAGGAGAACAGTATGAGGGAAAAAATTTCCACTCCCAAAGGGAGAAATTGGAAGGGAAACAGGGGTCACAGGTCCCAAACAGTTCCCAAACCCTGCAGGGCAGACCCCATTAGATCTCCAGGTCAGAGGGTCGTCTTTGGATGGTTTGTCCTGAGGCTTGACGGAGTGACGGCCCCACCCAAGGGCTCGCGCAGCGGCCCCGCTCCCCCGAAACACGGGGTGAAGCTGCGACACCGTCAAGCCGGAGGCGATGGCCAGGCGCTGGTCTCCACCCTCCTCGAGCACTGGGCGACATCCAACCTCTCCGCAACCCTCCCGACATCCGAGAAACCCGGTGGTGACGCTTCCTGCACAAGGGCGCGGAAGGACCCTCCCTAGGCTCTGGGGCGTAGGGGGCAGGCTCTCCCTCTCCACACACAGGGGTGGCTTGCTCTCTTGGTCCAAGAAGCTTCCATGGTTCTGCCTTTGAAGTGATTTTTCCTTCAACCTGTCCCTTTTCTGTCCCTTTTAGTCCAGTGATTCCCTTCACACAGATCTCATTTTCCATGTAGTACCCAGGGGTCCAAACCATGAGACAAAAGACCTCTCCACAGACCCTTCCTGGGTAGCTGCATCTCCAACCCCGGCTTGCATGGAAATGGCTGCCTGGTTCCGGGTTCACTCGTCCCTGGGACTCGCTTTCTGGAAGCTCAGAATTTTCCAAACCATCAATTTCTGGTTTCTTTGTGCCCAGAAGTTCAGTTCACAGCTCATCCTTTTCCTCTCACATCTTACTATAAGCTGCAAGGAGAAGCCAGGCTGCACTTTTTACATGGAGTTTGGAAATCTCCTCAGCTAAATATCTAAACTTCTCACTTTCAAATTCTGTCTTCCATCCGATATCAAAACTCAATTTTGCCAAGTTCTCTGCCACTAAAAAGGGTCATGTTTCCTGCAGTTTGCATCGACTCAGTCACCATTTCCATCTAAGGCCTCATCAGAAGAACCTTTAGCGTCCATATTTCTACCAACAGTCTCTTCAAAGCAAGCAAGGCCTTTTCTATCAAACAGCTCAGAATTCTTCCAGAATCTTCCTCTCACCCAATTTTAAAGCTGTTCCCACATTTTTTGTATTTGCAATAGCAGTACCCCACTTTCCTGATGCCAAAATCTGTTTTAGTTTGTTAGGCTGCTGAATGTAGACACTGTAAAATGGGGTGGCTCTAGCAATGGGAATTTGTGAACTTAAAAGCTTACAGTTTTGAGGCAGAGAAAAATGTCCAAAACATTTTATTTATCTTCATGCCCAAACCCAGCTGCTGTCGATCCTGGACTCCTGTTGCACGGCAGGCACATGGTGGCATCTGCTGGCCTGTCCCTTCTCTTCCAGATTCGTTGCTTTCACCTTCTTGCTTCCAAGGCTTTCTTTCTCTGTATCTGAATTTCATTCTCTTATAAAGGACTCCAGTAAGAGGACTGAGACCCACCCTGAGTGAGGTGGGTCACACCTGAACTTGAGCTCCTACTCAGCAAGGGGCCCTACTCGCAGCGGCCCACACCTGCAGGATGGGTGCACTTCAAGAACACGCTTTTCTGGGGTCCACACAGCTTCAGACCATCACAGCTTGCTTGCTAATCGCCAGCTCCATTGAAAATAAAGCCTCCCATTATCTGTCAAGTGGGTCATTTGTGGCCAAGCCTCCTTAGGTTGGCTTTGTCCTTCCTCTTTAGGACGCAGCTGTTGGTGCATCTTAAAAATGGATGAGGCTGTATTTCATCACGGGGCCGTGGCTCTGGGTACGAGAGCGCCAGGGCTGTGCCTGCAGACGGGCGTCCTTGCGAGCTCTGGGGCTCAGGAGGACCAGCTTCGCCTCCTTCCCTACAGATCCCCTTTGCACCCCTAGCTGGGCGTGGGAGTCAGGCTGAAGGAGCCAAGAGAGCAAACGGACACGTGCTTGGAGATCCGTGAGTGAGAGGGCGTGGCACGAGCGCCGGAGACCCAGCCCCTGGAATCCTGACGCTGAGGTCGTAACCGCCCCTGCTGCCCACATAGTTTGGGGAGTCCTGGCCCCAGCTCTGCCACGAACTGCGTTTGGCACTTCAGGACCTTCTGTCTTCATGTACAGGGTACAAATGGCAGTCCTTCTGACGCCAGACTGGCTGTGAGAGTCAACTGAGGAAACGCAGGGCAAATGCCTCCCAACTATGGAGCAGGCAGCATTTGCCAGAGTCTACAATTCAGTCAGTGTAGGAAAGACAATAAGCACATTTAGAAGATATTAAGAGTGGGCAGGGTTTCTCCTCAAATAACCTAAAAAACCTCAGAGCACATTTAAAAGAAACCCAGGGTTATGACAGAGTAACTGGTACAGAAAACTGGACGAAATACATTAAATAACTGTTTTCAGACACTGGGGGCTGGGCAGTGCAGACCTGTGATCCAGCCAAGGAGGGAAAACCTCTTCTTTTTGGAGGGACTTTCCAGGACATGGTGCGGAAGGGGGCCCCAGAGAGCAGAGCAGGCTGCTAACTCTGAGGCGAGGAGACGGGGTGGAAGCTCAGGCTGCTCAAAGGTGGGCCAGGTGCAGCCGGGAGGGGCTCACACAGAGCCAGGTACCCGCTCCAGCCTTTGGTGAACAAGAAGCTGCTCGAGGCCAGGACGGAGCCGCCACCGAGGGAGCCTGGACGTCCCCGATGCCTGCGAGCTCCGCAGCGTCTCAACTTGCAGCCCCTAGAAGTGGCCGAGGGTGGGGAGCACGTGGCGGCCCCTGCGCCCCTCTGAGATGCCCCCTCTCACGAAGACACCGGCCGAGGACAAGGCCCCCGACAGTGACCGCCCGCCCGAAGCCGCCCCCGCGGGTGGCCGGGTCTGTGAGCCGAGAGCGTCGCCCCTCGCAGCCTGCTTGGGCACGTGCGGCTGACGGGGCAGATGCAGGAGGGCGTTAGCACCAGGAGGGGAGCCCAAGGGCATCCAGCCTGGGTGCACAGAGCTGGTGCTCGCCAGAGCCCCCAGCATCCTTCCAGAGGCTTCCAGCGCCCTCACCCTTGTGGGCGAGGGACCCCACGGGGAATTGGACAGCAGCTGGCAGAGACTGTGCTGCCGCACGGTGGCCACAGAGGCGCAGGCCGGCATTGTCACCTGCTCTGCCGTGCTGGATCCCTGGGGCTGCCTCCACCCACCCGACTCCACCTGGGTCCTCCAGCTGACACGGGGCAGAGAAAGCGGGACCCTTCCCACTTCTGTGTTGCAGAGTGCCATTGCTGAGGGAAGTGGGCAGGGCCTCAGATAGATGTGGAAGATTCAGGGATGGTGCCGGTGTCACAGTCCACGCCTGGGGACAGCCACCCCCAGCACTGGGCCTGGGTGGGTGGGAGGATGTGCAGGAGAGGACCCCAGCCAGCTTTCCTCCAGGGGTCCTGGAAAGCCACGGCTGCTTGGTGCCAGGGAACAGACCAGAGGCTCCCCGAGCCTCCTGCAGCAGGGGGGGCAGCAGGGGGGGCAGCAGGGGCCACCGGGGGCTTCACCACACGGAAGGGGTGACCGCCGGGACCTGTGGGAGCTGAAGCGCAGTGGCCCCAGCCTGGCTCGGCGTGGACAGAGTTTCCTGGGTGGCACATGCCTCCTGGGACTTCTCTGGGGAAGGGGCAGGAAATTCCTAACTCTGGCTTTGCAGGCAGCTGAGCTGCAGAAAAATAAAGGAGACGCTCGGTGTGCAGCTGAAGCATGGGCACCTCGAAGGCCAGGCCCTGTGCTCGCGGGAGGGGCCCCAGCTCCTCAAAACCCAAGGACACAGGCAAAGGGGCCCCAGAGCTGGGCTGGACCTCGGGGTGGGGAACTGGCCCCCCGAGGCCAGCTGAGACCCAGGCCGCTCCGAAAGCCCTGGCTGCCGCGCTGGCCGGCTGCGCCCTAATTGGAAACACGTGCACAGTGACTCAGAGGAAGCGCCCTGCCCCCACTGCTCTGACCCCGGCCTCTTGAGGAGGCTGCTTCCCGGGAGCCCCTGCTCATCCGGAACACAGCTGATCTCACCCTGCTGGTGTGTTCCGGAATGCCAGGCGTCCACGTCTGCCCCTGCTCTGGGGCGCCTTCATGGCAACGTCTTGCTCTGGCCAAGCGCGCACTGGCCGGCCTCTGGCGGCCGCGGCACCTTCCCACCAGCTCCTCAGGGCCCAGGACACACAGAACCCAGCGAACTGACGTGCCTGCCAGGGGCCCTCAGCCAGGGGCCATGGTGAGGAGCAGACAACCCACACAGGGACCCCCACCACTCAGGCCCAGCTCCCCTCCCCACGGCTGGGAAGCAGCCCCCACCCCATGCCCAGCAGTTGGGGATTCAGCCATGGAGGAGTGATTCACGGGGGCAGGGGGCCACAGGGGTGCGAGCCACGGGGGGTGGGCACCAAGAGGGGTGCCATGGAGGAATGTGCCCCACAGGGGGGTGCGAGCCACGGGGGAGTGTGCACGAGACCCTGTGCCTCAGGTTGGGTGCTGTGGTGGTTTGGAGCCATGTGCCCAGAAAAGCCTGTTCTTAGATTTAATCCAGGCCTGCGGGTGTGGACCCAGGATAAGCAGGGCCTTCTGATGAGGCCACGTCAGGTGTGTGTGGCCCAGCTCCTTCCGGACAGCTCTTAATCCGGTTACTAGAGCCCTTTAGAAGGAGAATGAAATCCAGACAGGGAGAGGGATATGGAAGCCGGAGGCTGGACATCAACGGAACGGGAAGAGAAAGGAAAGACCGGGAAACACTGCCACGTGCTCTGCCACGTGGCAGAGGAGCCCAGGATTGCCGGCAGCCAGCCTGCAGGGAGAAAGCATCACCTGATGATGCCTTGATTTGGAGTTTCTTTTACCCTCAAAACTGTAAGCTGATAAATTCCCGTTGTTTAACCCAACCCATTTCATGGTATTTGTCTGGGCAGCCTGGAAACTAAACCAGATTTTGATAGCAGGAGATGGGGGTGCTACTAGTGAAAATACCAAGAATGTGGAAATGAGTTTGGAATTGGGTTCTGGGTAGAGGCTAGAGGAATTGTGAGATGCTTGATAGAAAGACCTAGCTTGCTCGGAGGAGGCTGTTGGTAGAAATACGGGCGTTAAAGGTGCTTCTGATGAGGCCTTAGACAGAGAGGATGAATGTGTTGTTGGAAACTGAAGGAAAAAACAGCCCTCTGTATTTTTTATTTTATTTATTTATGTATTTATGTATTTATTTATTTATTTTTAGGTACCAGGGTCAGGGATTGAACGTGGGACTTTGTATGTGGGAAGCCAGTGCTCAATCACTGAGCCACATCAGCTCACAGCAATCCTCTTTTAAAGTGGCAGAGAAGTTGGCAATATTTAGTTCTGATATCCGATGGAAGGCAGAATTCAAAACCAGTGACTTGGATATTTAGCTGAGATTTCCAAACTCCATGTAGAAAGTGCAGCCTGGCTTCTCCTTGCAGCTTATAATAAAATGTGAGAGGAAAAGGATGAGCTGCGAACTGAACTTCTGGGCACAAAGAAACCAGAAATTGATGGTTTGGAAAATTCTGAGCTTCCAGAAAGCGAGTCCCAGGGACGAGTGAACCCGGAACCAGGCAGCCATTTCCGTGCAAGCCGGGGTTGGAGATGCAGCTACCCAGGAAGGGTCTGTGGAGAGGTCTTTTGTCTCATGGTTTGGACCCCTGGGTACTACATGGAAAACTGACAAGTTTTTTGTATAATCTGTACGGACAGAACCACTGTCAACGGGGACTAAAAGGGACAGAGAAGGGACAAATTGAGGGAAAAATCACTTCAGGGCCAGAACCTGGAAGCTGAGGTCTGGAAAGAGAACATCTTGGGCCAAGAGAGCGAGCCAGCCCGGTGTGTGGAGAGGGTGAGCCTGCCCCCAAGCTTGGAGAGGGGGGCCTCCACCCCAGTGCTCAGGAAGAGTGCTCCCCCCCACCCCCCGAGAGGGTGAGGTGGGCCGCAGCGTTCCGGGAGAGCCTGGCCGCCACCCTGGTGCGTGGAGAGGGAGAGCAGGGCCGCTGCACAAGCCCCTGGAAGGGGTGGGGCCGCCCCTCCGCCCGGCCCAGGAGACAAACCGCTTCCATAGCGGACACTCAGACCTTGAAATCTAATGGAGTCTGCCCTGCAGGGTTTTGGAACTGTTTGGGACTTGTGACCCCTGTTTTCCTTCCAATTTCTCCCTATGGGAATGGGAATGCTTATCCTATGCCTGTCCCTTCCATTGTATAATGGAAGCAGGTGACTTGTTTTCTGGGTTTCACAGGTCCACAGACAGGAATTGTGCCCCAGGACGGACCCTGCCCCCACCCGTAAGTGATTTGATGAGACTTTGCACTAAGCTTTGTTTCTGAAAGGGCTTACGGCTTTGGGACATTGTGATGGAATGAATGCATTTTGCAAATATGACGAGCCCTTTTGGGGTCCACAGGGTGGAGTATGGTGGTTTGAAGCTGTGTGTGGCCCAGAAAAACATGTTCTTAAGCCCAGTCCACTCCTGGGGTGAGACCCACTGCAAGCAGGGCCTTTGCTGAGGCTGCTTCAGGTAGGGTGTGGCCCCTCAGTCAGGGTGGTGCTAATCCTATTCCTGGAGCCCTGCATAAACGGAATGGACGCAGAGCAGGCAGAGAAAGCCAGGCAGCAAGAAGCTGGACATCAACGGAGCCCAGGAGAGAAGGGAGAGCCCAGGAGGCTGCGCCACGTGCCCTGCCACGCGGCAGAGGAGCCGGCAAGCCCCAGAATGCCAGTCTTTGGGAAGAAACAGTCACCTTGACGATGCTTTAATTTGGACCTTCTTTTAGCTTCAAACCATAAGCTAATAAATTCCCAGTGTTTGACCCATTTCACGGCAATTGCTTGAGCGACCTTGGACGCTGAAACACGCAGCATGCAGGACGGGTGCCGCGGGGGCGGGCGCCGCGGGGCGGGTGCAGCAGGGCACTTTTAAAGGGCTCAGTGACGAGTCAGGCCCATCAGGAAACTCTGTCCTAGGGTGACCTGGCCAGTGCCCAATTACAGCTGAGTCACACCTGGCCAGGACACAGGACCACAGGGAGGGGCTGCAATGGGAACCGGGGCCCCCAGGTCCAGGTGGGCGGTTCTGTTCGACACGGAGACCGCACGGCCTCACCAGCTCTGTGCCATCACACGGGGTGACGTGGCAAATCCAGGACGACCGGGGAAGCAGGAGGCTCGAGCCAGCAGCTGGCCCTTCCCGTCTCGTGGTGTTCCAGAAACAGCCCTGGGCTCAGCCGCAGAAGTCCCGACTGCAGAAGCGTGGGCGTTGGGCCGTTGCTCACAAACGGCCTAAATTCCTCGCTGACACATTTACTGGGACACATTTACATGGACCAGCACCTCGGGAGGATTTTCGAGGAGTGACGAATACTGCTTCACTGCCCAAGTTCGGGAGACCGTGTCATTTGCAAGGATGTGGCGATAGCCAATTCCACTGCGCCCGGGGCCGGGGGGGCCCGCTGCCCTCCCAGCAGTGGGCGGAAGGGTCGACGGCCAAGCGACCCCAAGCCCCCCGCCGACCCCGAGCGGGAGAGGGGAGCCTGGCCTCGGCTGCACCCTGGGCCTGGGGGCGGCAGTCAGCCGTCTCCGCGAGGCGGTCCTGGGCCAAAGGCTCAGAGCGGAGGTCCCCCTCCCCCTGGCAACAGGGAGGGCCGGGGCACCGACGGCCTTGACGGCCGGGCCGCGAGGGGCAGCAGCTGCCCGCAGCCAGCCGCGCCGCCGTGGGCCGAGGACCCCACTGCGCGCGGGCCGGCAGGCCAGGCGACCCCTCAGGCCAGCACGGCCGCTTGCCCAGGGGTAAACGCCAGGCCGGGTTCCGTCTGTCCAGAGCAGGTGTCACTCAGGGCAGGTCCTCTGGGGAGCGCCCACAGACACAGGAGGTGGAGAGCCCTCGTGACAAGGGGCAGCAGCCGGAGTGAGCCCCCAAGGCAGGACACGGGGGCGCGGGGGGGCGGGCACTCCACAGCTCCGAGCCCTGCCTGCCTGGCCGCCCCCCACCCTGAGGGAAATCCTCGGGGTCCTTTCAGTCCAGGCCCTCGGCCGCCGTCAGCCTGGGCCCAGCAGCCGCACCGCTCCCACATCCTTGCGGGACTGCAGGGCCCCAGGCCTCCTGCACCCCACCCCTCCTGTGCCCCCATTCCTCCCACATGCACTGCCAATGCCCTCCTGCACCCCCTATGCTTCCTGTGCCCCTAACACCTTCCCACATGCCCACACACCTGCAAGCCCTCCTATGGAACCCCCATGTCCTCCCGCGCCCCTGCCCTTTTGATGCCCCCACATCCTTCTGCACCCCACTGTGGACCCCCATGTCCCCCTGTGGACCCCCCACACCCTCCTGCTCCCCCGTGTCCCCCTGCGGACCCCCATGCCCCCACGCCGTACTCTCGCACACTCGCGTAGACGGCCGCCGTTTGCTGACGCGGCTGCTTTGTGCAGGTCCCGCGGCCGTTAGTCTCCAACAAGCTGGTTCCACTTAGGGTTTGATTTGTCAGACCGTTTAGGATTGTCTTCCCGCCAGGAAACGGCCCATCAAAGGGAAATGCTCCTTCTCTGTGGGCCGAGGGCACTGAGAGGCTCCTGGTGCCGCCGCCGAGGCCGAGGGGCCCATGCCCGAGGCCGGGCTGTGCCAGGCAAGAGAACGCGTGCCCGGGAAGGCACTTCTGCCCAGCCCGGCCCTTCTGGCTCCAGGGCACGGAGCGGTCAGCCCTTCCAGGCCCGTCCTGTGGAGGGGCAGGGGCCCGGCGGCGGCGCAAGCACTGGGCAACGGTCTCCACGGGCGGCGTTTCCTTTAGGGTGCTCCACAGTGCCCAGGACCCCTCTGCTTCCCCCGCACACGCCTCGGCCCCCATCTGGGGAAAGCACGATTCATCCAGAGTCCAGTCGCTCCGTGAAAACGCACACCCAGTCAGCACTGGCCCCTGGTGCCCGTCCCGAGCTCTGGATGCCCCTCCCCTCCAAGACGGGAACAGCGCCAGGTCGACTCTCTGCCCCCTCCCCCGGCATGCAGTGCCCCTTCACCCTGCCCTGCCCTGCTCTCCAGTCACCACTGCCCCCTGCCCCTCCCCGTCCACAGAGAGTTCCTGCAGGAGCTGGCACTTATCTTCTGCTCCCATGTTCCCAACCGTCTGCAAACGAACACTCCTGCTTTCCTAGGGGGTGGGGGACAGGGCTGCAGCCCTGCTGCACGGGAGGAGGCGTGCAGGTGAGGCATGACCAGGTGGCTGATGCAGCGTGGGGGGGGCACAGGACTCGAGCAGCAAATGGCCAGACCCACAGAGCCAGAGCCCGAGTCCCGACAGCCAGGCCAGGCCACAGGTGGGAGCTGGAAGATGAGGACTCACCATGAAGTGTGATGTTGGCTCCCCAATAATGTGAGAAAAATGTGACAGTGAGGCTCACTGGAAACGGATGCTGGGTTTGTTGCCTGCGCTTTGGGCCCCTCCTGAGCTGTCATGTGACTTTCCCTTCCCCTCTCCTTCAGGACACCTGGGCGTGCTCCCTGGGCTCACGGGCAGGTGTCCACAGTCTCCCCAGCCAGTGCCCTGTGTGTCTGCTGGTGGGTGGCACATGCCGGTGAGCTGGGCGCCCGCCAAGAGCTCCAGACACGTGGAGGCAGATGGTGCCCCGGCCTGGCCCCAGCGAGGCTCCTCTCAGGCGCAGCCCCACAACCGGTGCAGCGAACACTCCGACAGAGGAGGAGCCGCGGCCTGAGGTGACCCCAACGCCCATCCAGCGTCACCAGGGCACCGGTGGGACTCTCCATGTCCACTAGGACTGGCCACGTGTGTGCCTTGGCCCCGCTGTCTTGACCACTGTCCTCAGACTGGTCAGAGGTACTGGTCTCCCCAGACAGGCTGGACTGACCTGTGCCCACCACGGCATCCCCACAACTCCACACTCAGTGCTCAGCCTCCACGGGGGACCAGCCCCACCCTGGCCAAGGCTCCGGAGGCCCCTGCAGGAACACCCACAGGACGTACGGCTCATGTGCCATAGAGCCATGACCAAGCACCCAGCGGTCACGGGAAAGCCAGCTGCTTAATTCACAAATGCTGGCGTCACCTGCAGTAGGGAGGGAGCCGCTCTTTATAAGGATAACGTGCACTTCTCAGGGGTTCTTTTCTTAATAATAAAAGAATTAGAATTTCTGCAACTTCTGGTGTAGCACATGTTGCCTATTTTGAAGTTAATCTTATGCACAAAAGTATTTAACAGAATTGCATGAGGCTTTGAGTCTGTCATAAAGAAGGCTTGTCACTTCCAAAATTTTCATTTCATTATAGACCACAAGAGGTGGTGTGTGCATCTCCAGAGTTTGAATTTCGAAAATTTCATTTTGAACAAATGGACAGACTGGATATTATGAAAAACCATTCCACCGGAGGGGGAGAGGATTTGAGATTCTGGATAAAATTCAAAAACACACTTTTAAATGCATATATGAGCTCCCAAAATAATAAGAGGAATGACTATGAACCAAAAAGAGAGTAAGTGATGATCCAGAGTAAAATGTGAGCAGCCCTAAGGGCAGTCACTAAGCCTGGGGAATCCAGAACCACACAAGGGACAGGAGACAAGGCCGATATTGGAATGGAGAGCCCTTGTAGAGCTGGCACCTCAAAAGTGCCCACCTAAGTGAGCGGGTGGGCCTAAGAAAAGGGGACCGTGCCAAGGGAGCCTTGCAGTCACACAAGAGTTCTGCCCGAGGCAATCTGTGGACCACAGCACAGAAGGAGAGACCCCAGGCCAAGCACAGCTTTGTCACTGTGCTGAGGAGGCAGACTTCAGAGTTCAGGAAGACAGGGCAGCTCACCTGAAGAGGAAAGAGCTACACTCAGGAAGAACTCAAACCTGCATTGGATCCCTAGAGTTGTTGCTGACCCCACAGAACAAACTTAAAGCCAGTGAAGTGGGGCGAAGGACTGGGAGCCCAGAGCTAACAGAGGATCAGGAGACGCTCAGCTGCAACGGTCTGGAATGATGAAGCCTGGTTGAACGGTCCAGGCATTCAGCAATTACACAGATGCACGAGCCCCAGACTCAAGGCAGCTCCAGACCAGACCTGGCTGACCTCAAAAACAAATTTCTAAAGGATCAGACTGCTCCTCCACAAGTATTAAGTGCCAGCCAGGACAAGGGTCCAAACTCTCTAAAATATACCAACAAAACCCAGCACTCAACAATATGACATTCTTTTTTTGGATGCGCATTCAGTTTTACTGGGGTGGGGAGCCGGCCCTCAGGGGTTAGCCTCCATGGTTTCGTAGATCCACTCCAGGTGCGGGGTCAGCTTGGTGCAGACGGCCGGCTTTTGGGGGCTGCCACAGGGGACGTGGCCCCATGATGTGATGCCTTGAAGCATGCCATCGCACACCAGTGGGCCCCCTGAGTCACCCACGCAGGTGTCCTTGCCGCCATCCAGGTGGCCCGCACACAGCACGAAATCCGTCACCTTCTGGTCGTGGGCCCTGGCACACACGTCGTTGGGCAGGAGTTCCATGTCCACACAGTGCAGTTCGTCTGGGTATGAGAACTGCTCCGGTGTGATGCTGCCCCAGCCCGAGGCCAGGCAGGAGCTTCCCAACTCGGGCTCCTGGGTGGGCAGGTCTATGACCTTCACGGTGTCGGTGATCATGGCCGGCTCCTCCAGGTGGAGCAGCATGAGGTCGTGGCTGTAGTCCTCCCCTGGGAGGCAGCTGTGGCTATTCAGGAGGCTCAAGTTGAAGAGCGGGTGAGGGAAGCTCTTGCTGACCAAGAAGAACTGGGCCGAGGTCTCGTCCTCAAACAGGTTGTGTCTGCCCAGCCAGACCTGGTAATTGCTGGGAGAGGGGAAAAGGGGAGAAAGAGGAGAGAGAAGGGCGGGGAGGTAGGGCAGAGGTGGAGGGGGGAGAGTCTCAAAAGAGAGACATAAAACATGGAGAGAGAGAGAGAGAGAGAGAGAGAGAGAGTGGGCAAGACATAGAGAGAAATGGAGACCATGAGTAAGAAAACAGGAAGGTGGAGGCAGGAAGAGAGTGAAAGGCAGAGAAAAGTCAACAATATGACATTCTAAATGTCCAGCATGTAATAGAAAAATTACTAGACATGTGGAGAAGCAAAAAAAAAAAAAAAATGGAACCTATAAACAGGAGAAAAAAGTCAATAGAAAAGGACCCAGAAATGACAAAGATGATGAAGAAAGCAGTCAAAGCTTTAAAACAACTAGGATAGGGGGGTGGATGTGGCTCAAATGGTTGGGTGTCCATTTCCCATATAGAAGGACCTGGGTTCAATCCCCAGGACCTCCAGGTAAAATTAAAAAAGAAAAATATAAAAGGTTCGCAGGCATGCCGTGAGGCCCCATGAACGGGTGAGTCCCCAGGCCTCACGAGCGGGTGAGTCCCCAGGCCCCGCCAAGCCACGCAGCAAGATGATAACATAATAGGAAAGAGATGCAGGGGAGAGCCAAGATGAGACGCACCGAAAAACCAGGAACTGAGGTGGTGCAAGTGGCAGAACGCCTCTCTCCCACATTGGAGGTCCCCAGGATCAAATCCAGGTGAAGACAGGAGAAGGATGAGAGGAGAGAGCAGGAAACAGACACAGAGAATTGCCCAATGAATGGACATAAAACAGCAAAAACGGGGGGGACGGAGATTTAAAATGGATTTTTTTATAAGTAAATAAATAAATCTTAAAAAAAAACAAAAAAACTAGGATAAATACGTTCAAAGATGTAAAGGAAAGAGCAAACATAAAAAAGAGAAATGGAAGATGCAAAAAAGAGCCAAATGGAACTTCTACAGATGAAAATTTCAATATCTGAAATGAAAATTCACTGGATGGGTTTAACAGCAGATTAAACAGTCCCAAAGAAAATGTAAGTGGACTTTAAATTCACAGCAAGAGAAACTATCCAAACTGAAACACACACAGATTAAAAAAAAAATAAGTAAATAAATAAACAAACAAACAAAGAAACAGAGATTCAGGAACCTGTGGGAAATTATCAAGCAGTCCAACATGTAGGCAATAAATTTTTTTCATGCAAACAGAAGCTGAGATAACTCATTACTAGCAGACCTGCACTATAAGACATGTTTTTAAAGCCCTACAGGATGAAGGAAAATGATTCCAGATAAAAATTGGATCTACACTAAGCAGTATATATAGTTGGGTGACTATTAAAGATATTTTTCTCATTTTTTATTTCTTTCAAAGATGATTGGCTGATTAAATATAATAACAACGTATTATAGGATTTATCACACTTGTAGAAGAAAACTTCTGGCAGAGAAACAGTACACAGGAAGGGAGGAGGAATAGGCAAGTATATTGTTGCAAGGTTCTCACATTTTACATGAAGTGGAATAATATTATTTGATGGTAGAATTTGATGGTTAAGATATGTATTGTAAACATTAGAGTAACTGTTAGAAAATAAGCCACAGAGTTATAGCTAAGAAGCCAAGCGTGAAGATAAAAAAGGACACTAGATGGGAAGCGGCTGTGGCTCAATCAGTGGGGCTCCCGTTTACCATATGGGAGGCCCCGGGTTCGGTTCCCGGGGCCTCCTGGAGAGGGCAGGCCCGCCCACACGGCGTGGTTGGCTGACCCAGTGAGCGCAAGCAGCAAGGGGGGGATAAATGAATAAATAAATAAAAATCTTTAAAAAAAAAAAAAGGACACTAGAAATATTCAATTAAGCCAAAAGCAGACCAAAAGAGAGAAAAGAAAGAACAAAGAATAGATGGGACAAATAGAAAACAAAGAGTAAGATGGTAGGCATTAACCACCCAGATGAACAATCACTGCCTTAGTTTGCTAAAAGCTGCCGAAAGCAAAATACCAGAAAGGGGGTGGCTTTTACAGTGGGGTTATCCGCGCTGAAGCTTAGTGTCTATCAGTCAGCAAAGGGGCGCCGATGCCAAGTGCCAGAGCTCTGCTGGCTTTACAAAGGGCATTCGCGTGGGTACCACTCACAAGGCCGTGAAGAGTCCAGCTCACGGTACCGTCAGAGGTACTTTCCCACCCGAGCCTGCTGCCACGTGCTGATGTCTGCGAGGGCTCAGCCTTCCTCCCTCCGCTCCAGGCCCTGTGGTCCCAGCTTCCTCCCATCTCAGCGGCAGCCTCCCTCCCGGGGCTTTCTCAGGCTTTCTGGGCTTTCTCAGCTGCAAACTGTCAGGGGAACAGCTCAGCTCTCTCCCCAGGGCTCCAGTTCCGAAGGAAACTCTGTGTTCTCCTTCTCCGAGTGTTTACTCCCCTGTCTTTGGCCGAGCATCCACTTATATCGCCCACAGCTGTAGGCAGGGGCTCAAACTGAGTCACCCTGATGAGGTGGTCAAATAAAAGCCCTAATCTTGATTTAATAAAGTGAACGTGAAACCTCTTAATCTAATGCAATCTAATACACCCAGAGGAACAGACCAGTTCACAAACACAATCAGTATTTCTTTTTTGGAATTCATCACTAATATCAAACTGCCACAGGTCCCTTGGCAAGCTGTGCTCTAGTAGTAAAGGAAAACTGCTAAGACAACAATCTTCACTAAAACAGGCGCTAAGATTGGAATGACATCAATCCCGGACTGGATAAAGGTGATCTGTCTCTATGCTAATTGCCTACCAGAATAAAAGTATATACTTTATAAAGGAAGATAGCATAACACAGAGCATTTACAGTATTTCACACTTAATGTGCAACATTTAATCAAAAATCACCAGGCAACTCAAGAGACAGGCCTATAGTACTAAAATCCCAGGGAAAAAAAACAAAGGAGAGAAACAGACTCACAGGTGGTCCTGATTTGGAGTTATCAAACATGGACTTTAAAAGAAATGTGATTAATATCTCAAGAAAACGGAAGATGAGTTGGAGAACTGTAATCTATAAACCAACACTAAAATAAAATGGAAATTGTAAAACAGAATACAATAACTAATACTAAGAACTCAATTAACAGGCTTAACAGAAGAAAGAATAAGTTAATTGGAAAATAGATCAATAGAAAATCGATCAAAGTAATCTTTCAAAAAATAAAAAAGTGAAAAGAAAAAAGAAAATTGACAGACTGAAGGAGAAAGGAAAAAACAGATAAAACACAGAAAAGCACATGAAATATATGGAACATGAAAAGAAGTTCTAGCATATGTGGAATTTTAGGCCCGAAGGAGAATAAACAGAATGGGTCAGAGGCGATATCTGAAGAGATGGTAGCCAAGAATACTCTAAAACTAATAAAATACATCTGGCCACAGATTTGGGGGGAAAATGCACACATTCCAAACAGAATAGATACAAACACCAGCACACCTAGGCTCATGACAGTGAAACTGCGTAAATCACAGACAATGAGAAAAACCTTGAATGCAACCAGAGAACAAAGGCACATTATCTTCAAAGGAACAACAGTAGAGCAAATTTCTCATAGAAATCCTGAAATCCAGAAAAGAGTGGAATAATATCTTTAAAGTATCAAAATAAAATAAGTGCTAAGACAGAATTCCTACCTAGGGAAATAGCCTTCAAAACTGAAGGTAAAATAGGAATGTTTTTGTGTCAAGTAAAAACTGAGAAAATTTACTGCCCACAGACTGATGCTCTACGCCTCGAAGACACCCCTAACTCTCCCTGCCCCTTGGTGTTCGTGACCTCACGCAATCCCCTCCACTTGACGCGGGCTGGACTCGGTCCACTCCTAGCGAACGTGGCAAAGGCGATGGGACGCCACATTCGAGATCAGGGTGAGAAAAGACCGGCTTTCCTCCTGCTCGCCCTCTCTCCCCCTCCCTCGGCCCTCCTCACCCCCACATTTCTCCTCACTCTCCCTCACCCTCTCCCACCCTCCCCCGCTCTCCTTCATCTCTCTCACCTGGCGCTGGAGGTGCCACCCTAGGGAACCGTTGCGGGGCCCTGATGTCTCTGCCAACAGGACTGAGTTGGCCAAATTGTGTGAGCGAGTGTGGAGGCTGGACCCTGCAGGAGGGGTGGAGACGAGCCCTGCTCTTTGCCCCATATCATGTTGCATCTACTGAATTTTGCATAAAGAACATGTACTATCTGCCCAAAAGAAAATAATATTTTTTAAATTTATGGGAGGTGGATGTGGCTCAAGCAGTTGGGAGCCCACCTACCATGGGAGGTCCCAGGTTTGGTTCCTGATGCCTCCTAAAGAAAACAAGCAAGACAGTGAGCTGGTGCAGCAAGATGATGCAGTGCGATGACGCAGCGAGATGACGCAACGAAGAGACACAGCGAGAAAACCCAATGAGAGACACAGCAACTGGGGAGCAGAGGTGGCTCCCAGGTCCCGGCACCTCCTTAGGAAAAAAAAAAAAAAAGAAGAAGACAGAGAACAGACAGCGTACAAACAATGAGGTGGGGGGCAGAAATAAGTAAATAAAAAAATATTTTTAAAAAATTTAATGTCAGCCATGAATAAAATGTAAAAGGCAAAGAAAAGTCAATAGACAACTGACAAAGACAATAATGCTGCAGGTGGACTATGCGCTCTGGCTTCAGAGTCCCCCTGCTCTCCCAAAACACGAGGTTCCAGTCACCTGGGACCCCTGTCCTTCCTTCTCCCTGTTGCCGTTTGTCAGCATGAGAAGGGGGGTTCATTCTGGGGCAGTGGCCGGGCTCCAGCATGGGTCCCCTGCAGTGGCAGGCTGTGGCACCCCAGAATCCTCCCCCGACCCGTCCCTCTGGGCAGCTCACCTCCTGCTCAACATCATGGTGGGGGGAAGAGGGATCCAAGTGGATGTGGGAGCAAGTAGAAGAGGCCGGACCAGAGGGTCGAGGAAGCACCAGCAATGGGGGCCAAGCCAGTTCATTCGGGTGCCGGAGGGAAGAGGCTGCCCTTGACCTGGAAATCCTTGCGGCGCCGGCAGGTGGGGCCTGGGCTAAGGAGCCCCGGGCACTTCACCCCGGCCCCCCACAGCACCCCCAGCTAAGACGAGCAGGCCACCAGGGCCGGCCCCGGGTTCCCGCAGCCCTCCCGTCTGGGCCGGCCGCCCTGCTCACGCCCAGCTGTAATGCTGACAGCAGGAAGGGCTGACCTCCAGCCGCACTGTCCCCGCTCCGGACGTGTGCCGCAAGGGCACGTCGCGCCCCTCCAGCCTCGCCACACCCCAGGCGTGGGAGCTCCTCTCCTGTCCTGCAGACAGGCCGACCAGGGCGCCTGGTCCCAGCGAAGTGCTTGGCGAAGCTGGCACTGCCCTGGTGCCCACCCTGCCCTGCACTCTGCCCGACAGCCTGCACCTCCAGCTGCACTCTCCCCCTCGGCAGCCCTTCGCAGCCTCCTCTGGACTGCAGCGTCCCCTGCCCCCTCCTCCCCCGCGTGTCCAGCTGCCACGGCACTCTCACAGCACCACCGGCCAGGCACGTGCCGCGGACGGCTTCCCAGCCTCCCGCCTTGCCCGTCACCACCCCTACCACGCCTGCCACCCCAGCCAGCAAGGCGCTCACTGCCCAGCTGCCCTGAGACAGGCTGCCCACTCCTTTGCTCGTGCACTGCTGCCCACTCTGCATGCCCACCCCGAGCCACACTCGAGTGAGGCCGCCTCTTCCCTCAGCTCCACTTCAGGCCTGCGGATTCCAGGAAGCCCGTCAGTCAGCTCCCTCCCAACCCCAAGCTCCTACCGCACCTACCTTCCGTGAACACGTCTTTATTCTTCACCTGCACAGCGAGACCCTGAAACACAGGGTCGAAATGGTTCTCTGACCCATCGGGGCTACCTATACCTCTGAGGCGTGCCCAGTAACTGCCTGGGGGGATAACTAGGAGGGGGGTGGGGTGAC
The DNA here is from genome assembly GCA_026826555.1 of Tolypeutes matacus. Classification (NCBI taxonomy): domain Eukaryota; kingdom Metazoa; phylum Chordata; class Mammalia; order Cingulata; family Chlamyphoridae; genus Tolypeutes; species Tolypeutes matacus. The sequence goes on along the minus strand of JAKSZT010013817.1, from coordinate 680,093 downwards.
GGTAGGGTGGGGACGGGGAAGCAATAGTGGCCGTGTGGGTGGTGGGGGAGAAGGGGGCTGAAAATGGCCACATCTTGGCAGCTCCTCCCAGCAAGAGGCGGAGGCTGCTTCCCCGCTCCTTGTATCCTGTGTGGCCTCGAGACCCGCCCTGGCCAACAAAATTAGGCAGAGACGGACTCCGGAGTCTCGGTGCTTCTGCTCCCACCGTCTTGGCTGCCATCACCCTGCAGCTGGGAAACGAGCTGCCTACTGCAGGGAAGGCCACACAGAGGGGAGCCAAGAGACCACCCACCCCCTCCAAGACACGCGCTGCCACGAGACTAAGGCCAGTGCAATCATCAGACGGACTGTCCAAATGAGCCCAGCCAAAGCGCCAACCCACAGAGAAAACGGGCAAATAAAATGGTTGTTGTTTTAAGCCATTAAGTTCTGGGATGGTTTGTGCAGATAAATAGCGAATCAATTCAGGTGATGGTGGGGATGGTGGTGAGAGTGACAGGTGTACTGGTGGTGATGGTAATGGGGTGCTGATGGTGGTGGCGGTGAGATGATGGTAGTTATGAAGATGGTGGGGACAGTGGTGATGGTGATACTGACATGGTGGAGGTAGAAATAATAATGCTGGTAGAGTTGACTGTGGCAATGATGGTAGTGAAAGTGGCAGTAGAGGTGGTGGTGATGATGAGAGATAGTTACGTTGTGATGATGGCGGTGATGGTGGTGATGGAGTTGGTGATGATGGTGATGATGACGATGGTAGTGAGGCTGGTGATGGTGGCGATGAGGATGATGAAGCTGGTGATGATGGTGAAGAAGGTGGTGATGGTGATGA
>JAKSZT010013817.1:660119-670971 GCA_026826555.1 Tolypeutes matacus | reverse complement strand
CCCAGAGGCCACGCAGCCTAGAGGTGGGACTTCCCAGACAGAGGCCATGCAGCCTAGAGGTGGGACTTCCCAGACAGAGGCCACGCAGCCTAGGGGTGGGGCTTCCCAGACAGAGGCCACACATCCTAAAGGTAGAATTACCCAGAGGCCACGCAGCCTAGAGGTGGGACTTCCCAGAGGCCACATAGCCTAGGGGTGGGACTTCCCAGAGGCCACATGGCTTAGAAGTGGAACTTACTTTAGAATGTTTACTTTGTTACGATAATTTATAGGAATTCTCATTCCAGTATAGAAAGTAAAGGACAGTCCTCTCAACAAACAACACGGAGTTCTAGAGCTGGAGCTCTCCAACCACTTCCGACTTCAGTGAACCAACAACAGCTCACCGGGTTTTCAATAGGGGTCATCTCTTACCATATCTGCTTTTTTTAACCAACTCTAATGCTGTATGTTTTTAAAGTATATCCAATCTTTGATAAGCTTCAAAACTTTTCACTTAGGTTAAGCCTCAGTATGAGTAAAGAGTAAATTTAGCCCCATCACCCAGAGTCTCCCTGAAAATTCTCCCTCGAGTGGACATGAACTAGGTGTGTGACTGCCCCGGAGCTCAGTCAGAATGCTGGAACCGCTTTAATACGGAGTTTAACCTTGGCTTGTGCTCGTGTTTTTTTTTAAAATGCAAAACAGCACAGTGTTCTGACGCTGTGCCTTGGCGCAAGTGACTTCGTTTTTCTTTCTTAACCTGGTTCAGCCTCACCTTGCTCTTTTTCTCTGTTCTGAAAGCTGCAGAAATACAGCTTCAAATGCCAAGACAATTTGGTTTAAGCCATTAAAATAAGAAAACGCACCCACCTCGTTCCTGGACCTGTGCAGTTGGGCTGGCTCCTGCCCACGTCCCTGGCAGCGTGGTCCCCTGTACTGACCTGTGAGCGCTCGCCCACCCTGCGAGGGCAGCGGCTTGACCTGGCATTGGGAGGGCTGCCTGGCTCTCGCTCCGCCCTCGCTCTGCGAGAGTGGCGTCTGCCCTGTGGGTGCCCGTGCCTGGGAGCCCGGGTGTGGGAGGGCAGACCCCCCGTCGAGGGCCTTGGGGGCCAGGGCGCTGGGCAGGGTGGGCCAGAGCAGCCCCGGGGCGCCTCATCGTCCTTCCCCGCTTCTGGTTTCTTTAGACATCTGGGTTCACGTCGTGCACCAGGCACCTGCTGATTCCGTTTTTGCCGTAAAACATGCCGCTGGCTTTGTTCTAAATTTATATCCTTTGGGATATCAATCTTACTCCTCGTTTGCTATGAGGTTTTGCCCGGTCTGGTTTTTGTTTTCATCAGAAATGGATGTTTTGGGGCTCCATTAGAGTGATTGATGATTTTCTCTTTTTATGTCAGTGTGGCATCCCTGAATTTTTAACTAAATTCACCTGACTTCTCGTATAGTAGTCCTCAATATGCTACTGCATTTGTTTTCTAAATATTTAGGGTTTTGGCAGTTATATTCAAAGCTGAGATTGATGTGCAGAGTTCCTTTTAGGGACTATTTTTCTATCAGGTTTTGGTCTCAGGGTTATGCCAGGGTTAAAAATGAATTGGAAAGAACTTTATCTTTTCATGCTCTGAAACAGGTTAAAAAGCAGAGAAGGGCTGAGAGAAATCACCGAAAACCTGCCTGGGCCAGTGCCTTTTGGGGACACATTTCCTTCCCAAGATTGCATCCATCCAGTTCCTACCTCTTCTTGAGCGCTTTCCCAGAAAATGGTCTTTTCACATTTATTAGCATAAAGTCACACCCGGTATGTTCTTTTAAAAATTACCTTCCTCAGGAGGTGGATGTGGCTCAACCAGTTGGGTGCCCGCTTACCACATGGGAGGTCCCGGGTTCAGGTCCCGGTGCCTCCTAAGAGAAGACAAGCCAGACGCCGCCCCGCAGCCTGCGGGGAGCAGATGTGGCTCAGGCTGTTGGGCACTCGCCTCTCATGTGGGAGGTCCCGGGTTCGGTTCCTGGTGCCTCCTGGAGAAGGTGAGCAAACAATGAGCAGACAGGCGAGAGAACCATCTGGGGGCGAGGGTGGGATAAATAAAGAAAAATAAAGTAAATAAATCTTCCTAAAAAATTACCTTTCTCGTCTAGCATTACTTTACCTGTTCCTAAAGCTCTACTTTTGTGTTTTGTCTCTTTATTCTTTAATTTTCATTTAGACTTCCTAAACATTTTTGTTTTATTAAATTTTTCAAAGAACCAACTCTTAGATATATTATTCTACTGTAAACAATTTTTAAAGTTTTTAAAAAATTATTTTATCCCTTTTGATTTCCTAAGATTCATCTTGTTAGTTCCCCTGGCCCCCCAGCTTCTTGAACTACACACCTAGTTTATTTACACTAATTTCTTATTTATAGCATTTAGGCTATATGTTTTCCTCAAGTATAGTTTTGGCCCTCGCATATTTGTTTTTATGTATAGCACTCTCATTGTCACTACTAGATAGTTTTCACAGGAGGTGTTTTTAATTTTTTCTATATCTTATTAATAAATGGTTTGCATTGCAGCTCAGAGAATTTGCTCTGCACAATTTCCAATTTAAAAAAAGAATTATTGATACTTTCTTTGTGGCTTACTCTAGGATTGAATTTTACAAAATTTTTTAAAGAATGCATATTTTCTATTTATAGATTTCAAAGACATTGATGTATACATAATGTATATGTGTGAGTATTTTATGTACATTATTCAAGTTTTCTTTAGAATATTCCCTATTTGTCAACGGCAAAGTTTTATAAAGCACATTATTCAGATCCTCCATGTTTTTTTTGTTTAGTCATCTGTCAATAACTAAAACAGATAAGTTAAAGTCTTCTACTATGATTGCAGTTTCCCAATTTTTCCTTTGAGTTTTCACAAATTTTGCTTTATATAGTTTCATGTTCTAACAGTCAGTTTACTAAGATTTATAACTAGACTTTGGCCTTTATCTTTTCATTGTCCCTGTCCTGGTCCTTCTGCCTTAAATTCTACCTGTTCTCATTCAGTGTTGTCTCTTTCCATCTTTCCATTTGCATTTACCCCTCCCTACCCCTGTTTTCTTTGCATCGTCTGTAACATTCCGTTTAAAGTGAGAGTCTCATAAACCTTCTTCAGGTGGTTTCAGTCTTTGACCCAAGTTAGGAATGTTTGTCTTTTATTGGAGGATTTAACCCCTGGCATTTATCATCACAGCTGATCAATGGGTTCTTTTCTCTTTTCCTTCATTTTCTAGATTTCACTATATTTCTCAAGTTTCCTTGATTTTTTATTTATTTTATTCACTTCTTTGTTGTCTGCAGAAATTCCTTGAAAAAAGTTTCAGGAATGATACATGAGTGACATGGATCTGAGTCTGTTTACATTGGAGATGGGCCCTCTGCGGCCTTCGCACGGGAACGACAAGCCGGCTGTGCCGACTGTCTTGGGCCGCACTTCTTGTCCTCTCCAGGCTCGGAAGCCATTGTCTCTTTTCGTCTGGCATTTAGTGTTGTGGAGGAGAAGTCTGGTGCCTCTCTTAGTCACCTATGGCTGCGTAACAAATTACCCAAAACCTGGTGGTTTAAAACAGAATGTTTTACCACCTCACAGGTTCTGTGGGTCAGGAAATCAGGAGGGGCCGCCTGGTGGTCCTCGCCCGAGGCCTTTCATGAGGCGCAGTCAAGAGCACTGGCCAGGGCCGGAGGCTTGCTTCCGAGACGGCCTTCCCCGTGGCTGCTGCCGAGGGGCTCAGCGCCTCCTGAGGTGGCCCTCCAAAGACCGCTTCAGGGTCTTCGCCCGAGGCCGTGGCTTCCCTTTAGGGAGCAGTCCAAGGGAGAGCCGGGCTCGGCCTCCTGTGACCTTGTCCGGAAGCCACAGGTCATCACCGGCGTGCAGGAGGGCGCCGTCAGCCCGGGAGATGTGGCCCAGAGGCGCCGGCCGGCTCGGGGCTGCCTGCCACGGTGACGGACGCCTTTTCCCTTGCGGCGTTTTCTGTGTTTTGTTGCTGCAGTTTTATTTTCCCTTTGTGTGGGTCACTTTGGGGATTTTTCAGGCTTTCCACTCATGTACTTTGTCTGCTAATTCACTCGTTTGCGTGGTAGTTGATCTTCAGCTCGAGACGGCTGTCTCCTGTTGTTTCTTTAATTACCACTTCTCCTACGTCTGCCCTTTTCCTCCTCTCGAACGTCCACTTTTTATTTCCAGGATCTAGTCACTGTGCCACCATCTCCATCATTTACTCTTTTTCCTCTGGGTTCTGGGAACATTTCTCACACATCTAATTCACAGGTTCCAATTTTCTTTAGGATCAATCTGGAGTCACTGGCTCCTTTTTTTCCCCAACTAAGATAATAAAAAACATGAACTCTGACGCGCTGTCTCTGATCCCAGCAGTTTTCCCAGGTGTTGGCGCTGAGGTGAATTCTCTCTGAAGCCCACGGACCCCTGCCCTGCCCTCGGCCCTCGCCTGGCAGCCCCTCCCCCACGCCCCGGCACCTGTCCCAATGTTATGGCCCTTCGGCACCTCCTTTCGGGGGACACCTGGAACCGGGTCCTCAAGGCCCATTCAGCCCATGCACTGCCTGCCCACTCCAGGGGCCCAGAGACCACCAATACCCAGAGCCGCGGCCCCACGGAGCTCAGGCCCAGCCTAGGAGGCCGGGGACGCTCGAGGGAGAGGGGACAGGCCTTGGAGCGAGGGACGTGCTCCAGCTGTCCTGAGAAAGCCTGTGTCAGACGAACATGAGCGTCCCCCAGCGGCCAGGCCAGACGGTCAGCGTCCCACGGCCACCGGCCCTGGAGGGGGACTTGGCCACACCCTGAGGCAGGAGCCGCCCACCCTGCTTCCTGCGCAGACCCCGGCAGGGAGGAGAGCAGAGGCAGATCGAGGCAGAGCCCCTGCCCCTAGGAGCCCAGCCTCCCCGTCCCTGAGCAGCCGCAGCCACGGCCGTGGACGAGCCTGAGCCTGTGGGACCAGCCGTGGCACAGACGGCCTGTGCAGGGTGGGCACAGGTGGGCGGTCAGGGCGTGTCCGTCACCTCCTGCAGGAAGCCCTCCTGGCTTCCCCAGTGCTCCCTCCCAGGCTCACTTGTACCAGAGCATCGTTGCCTGAGTGGGTACAAGCTCTTCACCTGCGTGGTCGGTGCCTGTGACCTCCGTGGTAATAGCCTGTTACCTGCATGGGCACAGCCTCTTTCCTGCATGGGCACGGCCTGCCTCCTGTGTGCTCAGGGCCTCTTACCTGCTCAATGCCCCATATCCCATGTAGCAGGGACTGATCTGTCCTAACTGCCAGGACCAGCCCTCCCACCTAAAATCAGGGAGTAGCAGACCCCCCAGAATCCACCTCATTGAGTGCACTGGGAAGTGGGACGCTCTGCCCCTCCCCAGCCCTCCTGGGGCCGCCCTTCACCCTCAGCCTGCACATCTCCACCAGGCCCCCACGGCGCGTCTTCCCTCAGGCACCCCCTCCTCTGGGGGCTCCGAGGGACAGCCTGGCAACGAGCCCGGTCCCCTTCCCCCCAGTCCTCCGGCCCCGGCGCAGCCAGCCTCTGAGTCTGCTGGGCATGGCCTGGGGTGCACAGGGAAGCAGGGGCCAGAGAACCCTGATGCCCCTGGAGACACACCCAGTGCTGCCCGGTCCCTTGGAGAGGATGTAGTAACCGGGCGGGCCCTGGGGAAGGGTCTCCGTACCCTGTGCAGCCAGCCCAGCCTCCCCCCGAGGCGCACCCTGCCAGGCCCGTCTGCTTCCAGGCCCCCGTCTGAGTTTGCTAACGGGGCAGTGTACCAGGAGTGGGTCGGCTTTTACCATGGGGCTCATTTGCTCCTGAGCACACAGTTCTGAGGCCGTGGAAACGCCCAGATAAGGCACCCCCAGGCGATACTGTCTCCCCAAAGGCCGGCCGCCGTGACCCTGGGCCCCTGCTGCACGGCAGGGCGCGTGGCGGCGTCTGCGGGTCTCTCCCTCCGCGCGGCTCTCGGCTTCTGGCCCCTCGGCTGTCGCCCGGGTTCCATGGAGTTCAGCTTCCGGGAGCTTCTCTCTGTCTCGGAGGCCTTTCCTCTGCGTGTCTCTCCTCGGTCATCCATTTTTAAGGGACTCCGCGCCGCGCTGAAGTGATGTAATGGCAAGGTCCACCGGGTAGGCCACGCCCGCGGGTGGAGCGGCTCTGAGGGCGTGCGCTTTCCTGGGGTGTAGACAGCCCCCCGCTGCCACAGCCCTCCCGTGCCCCAGGACCCGCGCGCGAGCCCAGCTGGCGGGTGGCGTCTGTGCTGGGCCCGCCCCGCCCCGCAGGCTCGCTCTGCTCTCGGCCCGAGCATCCCGCTCCTTGGCTGACCCCCACCGCGCTCTGCGGTCACTGTCATTGGTCACTGGGGTTTCGACTCCACCTGAAACGCCCTGCTTCCTGGCCCGTGCTCTGCAGGACCCCCAGAGCCCCCCGCCAGGCCTGTCTGCAGCGCCCCCCCACCTCATCGCAGGAGAACACGGGACAGACAGGTGCCACCGAGATGTTCCGAGGCACCTGCTCCACGCTTCTTGTCTGGGGGCTCCTGGGGACCCTCCATGCCCAGCAGCAGAGCGTCATTGCTCCTGGGACCTCGGAGAGAAACAGTAACTGCCCAGGTACTGGCCGCAGGGGTGCTCGGGGGCCACAGAGTCATGGGGGAGGGAAAGCAGGTCAGGGCCCTGACCACGCACATGCCCAAGGGGTGGGTCAGCCAGCTGTGAGCCATGTGTACTGACCCCCAGCCCCAGCAGGGCAGTGACCATGCCCTGGGTCCCCCAAGACCCCGTCCCCCAGCCCCAGCAGGGCAGTTACGGCACCCCGGGTCCCTCGAGACCCCAGCCCCCAGCAGGGCAGTGACCACACCCCAGGTCCCCGAGACCCCGTCCCCCAGCCCTCAGCAGGGCAGAGGCCATCCCTGGGCCCCCCTGAGACCCCATCCCCCCAGCAGGGCAGTGACCATCCCCAGGTCCCCTGTTCCCCAGCCCCTGCAGGTCAGTGACTGCACCCCAGGTCCCCGAGACCCCGTTCCCCAGCCTCTGCAGGGCAGTGACCATCCCCAGGTCCCCCGTTCCCCAGCCCCTGCAGGTCAGTGACTGCACCCCAGGTCCCCGAGACCCCGTTCCCCAGCCTCTGCAGGGCAATGACCATCCCCAGGTCCCCCAAGACCCCCGTCCCAGCAGGGCAGTGACTGCACCCCAGGTCCCCTGAGACCCCGTCCCCCAGCCCCTGCAGGGCAGTGACCGCGCCCCCTGTCCCCAGAGAAGGCCGACTGCCCCGTGCACGTGTACTTCGTCCTGGACACCTCGGAGAGCGTGGCCATGCAGTCGCCCACCGACAGCCTGCTCTACCACATGCAGCAGTTCGTGCCGCAGTTCATCAGCCAGCTGCAGGACGAGCTCTACCTGGACCAGGTGGCCCTGAGCTGGCGCTACGGCGGCCTGCACTTCTCCGACCAGGTGGAGGTGTTCAGCCCGCCCAGCAGCGACCGCGCCTCCTTCACCAAGAGCCTGCAGGGCATCCGCTCCTTCCGCAGGGGCACCTTCACCGACTGCGCGCTGGCCAACATGACGCAGGAGGTGCGGCGCCACGTGGGCAAGGACACGGTCAACTTCGCCGTGGTCATCACCGACGGCCACGTCACCGGCAGCCCCTGCGGGGGCATCAAGCTGCAGGCCGAGCGCGCCCGCGAGGAGGGCATCCGGCTCTTCGCCGTGGCCCCCAACCTCCACGGCAACGAGCAGGGTCTGCGGGACATCGCCAACTCGCCGCACGAGCTCTACCGCAACAACTACGCCACCATGCGGCCCGGCTCCACCGACATCGACCAGGACACCATCAACCGCATCATCAAGGTCATGGTGAGCGCCGCCCGCCCGCCCCGCGCCGGCCCGCGGCCCAGGCCGCTGCGGGCCTGACCAGGCCTCTCTCCCGTCTCCCCCGTCTCTCCCGCAGAAACACGAAGCCTATGGCGAGGTGAGTGGCTGCCCTTCCGGAAGCCCGGCCCGCGCCGGCCCCGAGACGCCGCCCGCGGGGGCTGCCCCACCTGCTCGGGGGCTGCGGGCGGGGGGCCGGCGCGGGCCACGCCTGTTCGTGCGGGGCGGTGAGGCCGAGCTCACGGCAGGAGGAGGTTCGGTCCGTGGACTCGGGGCCCACGCTCGGCTGAGCCGGATCAGTAGAAAAGTAGGCGGCGGGCCTCAGAGGGGCCACAGCCTCTGGTCTGAGACCCACCCAAAAAGGAGCGGAAGATGCCCCCCTCGGTCACACCCCTCAAAAGCACAGCCTCCAGGAGCTGTTCATAAACGCGCACCCCGAGGCGCTGCCTGGCCAGGGCCACGCCCACCGTGCCCGCCCTGGGCACCCGGGCTGGGGCAGCACCCCACAGGCAGACAGCGGAGCCCCTCAGCCTCCCCTCCACGGGGTCCGCCCGGCCTCTCCCAGCCCCTTCCCGGGTCGCAGGCGGACCCTCTGGGCCAGGCCCTGCCTCCAGCTGCACCCACCAGGCCAGGGATCGCCGAGCGGCAGGCGTGGGGCGGGGCTGGCCCGCACTGGCCAGGGCCTGCCCCCTGGCAACGCGCAGCTCACGAGTTCTGCCCTGGGTCTGTTTCCTCAGGTGACCGGGGGAGGCTGGGGTCTCCCTGAGGCTGCCGGCCTTCTGCCTGCCCTCACCTCCTCCCCTCCCCACTGCCATCACCCTTCCCTCCCTCACCTCCTCCCTGCCCTCACCCTTCCCTGCCCTCGTCCTTCCCTCCCTTGCCCTCCTCCCTGCCCTCACCCTTCCCTTCCTTCGCCCTCCCTGCCCTCACCTCCTCCCTGCGCTCACCTCCTCCCTGCCCTCACCTCCTCCCTACACTGGCCTTCAGCTCAGGGACCCCCAACTGGTACCCACACCTTTGCCCTGGCTTATCGAGGACCAGCTGGCTCTCTGGGATTTGCCAGGCTCTGTGTTCTCGTCATTATGTCACTGCACAGGGTCTGTCCCCGCCCCGACTTACCTGTTGTTGCTCCTGTTTATTTCAGTGCTACAAGGTGAGCTGTCTGGAGATCACTGGCCCCCCCGGCCCCAAGGGCTACCGGGGACAGAAGGTAAGATGCTCAGACCCCGGGAAGCCCCTGCCTGACATGGAATTCAGTGCCTAAGGCCAACTCTACCTTAAGTGGGTCTTTCTGATCCCAGAAAAACTAAAATTCAGTTTTGTCCACTCCCTATTAATTAGCATTTACAGAAAAATAAGTATATTTCTTTTCATTATCAAGATAATCATTAAAATACCCTTGGAAATTAAACAAGCATGCATAAGTAAGGAAATAAAACACAAAATGAGTTAGTTGGTAATTATGACTTTCAACTAATATAAAGCACACACTTTTGTAGTTCATTAAATAGATTTTATTTGGGTTTGAATGGCCCTGCATTTTCCTGAAAATGGTGGAATATAAAATCCTTCCCAAATCCCAGAATACCAGAAATTTCAACAACCCATGTCTGTCAAAAACTGTAAAGAAAAACAGAAGGGAAAGAAACTTCTAAGTTGATGAGACAAGGAATTTAAAATAATTATATGAAAAAAGAAAAACATCACTAAGTAGCTTCACGTTTTCTTCTTGTAAATTTGAATGAGAGACACCCAGACCGGTTTATCTGCACACACCGTCCACCAGAATGGGAAACCAAGCCGCCAGCCAAACTCTCCCCACCTCCTTCCCTGCTTTCTTCCTTCCTGGGTGGCAACACCCAGCCACTGCCACAGCCTGGAAATGAATTTGCCACTAGGTACAGCTTTGGACACCCATGCAGTGCAATGACGCTGGTGCCTGGCAGATGGGAGTCCCTGGACCACTGTGGTTAGATTCTTGGGGTTTAAATTCAAGACCAAGGGGCAGCCCTGAAAGTGTGTGATGAAGGGGTCCCAGAATCAGAAGCAACAGTGACATTTCAGAAGCCTCTGCTTGCCCCACCTGGACACCTGTAACCACCCAGCAAGCTGGGGTTAAGCCTTCCTCTACCTCCGAGCCTGAGTCCCCTGAGGAAAGTATCTCAGCCTTTTCCTCTGTGAAATGGGACTAGAATTCACTACCTTGTGGTTGTTGTGACTGAAGCAAGTACTAAGCCCAGGACACAAGGCATGCTCCCTAAGAGCTGACCCACCAACCCCTCCCCACCTGTGCCTCCTCCCCTTCCCCCTCGTCCTCACCTCTCCCTCCTCCCTCTCCCCGTCCCTGCTCTTCTTTCTCCTTTCCTTCCTCCTCTCCCTCTTCCTTCTCTTCTCCCTCCTCCCCTTTTATCTGCTCTTTTGTTTTCTAATGTTGTTTTTCTATTTGTTTTTCTTGGTTTCTGACTTCCTCTCCCTGATTCCATCTGAATTTCCTTTTCTTTCCTTTCTTGTCCACTGATCCTTCCTCTTATTTCTTCCCCTTTTCTCTATTCCTCTTTTGCACTTAAATTTGGAGCATATTAATAAATAGACCCATTTGTTTAATGAAGTTCTGTTTCATATAATTAAAACTTTAAGTCCAAGGGAGCTTAATCTCTATATGGTTTTCTAAAGCCCTTACCTGTCTGAATTAAGTTACTAGATGCCCCCCAAGTCTAGTGGGATTGTCATCATGGTGCATGGTGGTAAAGCATGGCCAGGTGGCAGGAGAGAATTGAAGCTGAGCACCTGCCGTGTTCCTGCCCTAGTGTCCCCCACCCTCAGGGCTGTTTTAGACCCATTTTGTAGAGCAGCCAGGCAGAAAGCTGTCCTCAGAAATCAGGGAGGAACAGATGATGAAACTGAGCCTGAAGCAACCTGAGACATGCCAAGATGGGGTTCCCACAGCAGCAGTGCTCACCTGGGGGGAGTCCCACATAGTGCTCA